>JAOEHT020230757.1:0-10874 GCA_025448195.2 Parazoanthus atlanticus | reverse complement strand
CAATGCAAACAAATTAAACAGACAGACCAAACAAGTTAATAAGAAAAATTACACTAGGAAAATACATAAAACTCAATTCAAATACAAAATCATTTCCATGAAACATCTGTGTTCTCTCTTGTCGGAAAATTTGTGAAAATACCGTAAATAAATACCTTGCCTACCTTAAATATACCCCATCCCGGAGTATCATCCCAGATCTAAAAGAATCAAATGCAACTTAAGTCGTCTATTTGAGCCCGAGCCGATAAAAAGAAACTTTCTGTCGTTTAAAAACAATTGCATACTGCTTTAGGAACCTTTTAAGCAGCTTTTGTATAAGCGACACCCTAAAAATATCGGATTGCTAATGTCAACTGCTAAAAAGATACGACTTCCGACTATAGGATGTATCCAGTTAGTGACGTTAAGGCCTAAGTGAAACGCTTTCAACAAAAGGCAGGAAAAATTTCGTTTGTAAATAAACTAGAATATTACTTTGTTTCTTGTACTCCTGTCTCAGAAAACGTCACCAGTACAAACGTTTTGCCTGAATAATTTCATTTCTGCCGTTCCACGAAGAAACAACAAGCTAACATCAGGGCAAGCGTTGGCTCCGCTCTTCATCAACTTTCCCGTTTAATAGCAGTTTTTCTAACTGGTTTCGTGCAACCAACTAAATAGGTAAATGATCTGGGAATGCAGGCCTATGCTGCAGGACCAACGGTTCAGTAGCTCTTTCAGTTAATTGGCACTATATGATTGTCAAGCGTTTCTAGAGAATTTCCATGACTGTCGAATACTGCGTGATGCAGTATTGTCACCATATCTACTGCCGCTGAATGACTGTACAATGTGTTAATTGACACTCGAAGGACTCTCGGTTGTGTTATAGTGTGTTTGGATGTCTCAGAAAAGCTGTCCGGTGTGTGTACGGATTCTGAAAACGTTCAGGGTGTTTAACGACGCTAATGATTAGCCAGCGTGTCTTTGTAGTACTTACTACCAAAGGTGTCTACACTGTCCAGTGTGTATAATGATGTCGTAGGACTGTCCAGTATGCATGTCTACGGATACTACCTGACTCTCTAGTGTGTCTACGGATGCTGTAAGACTGTTCAGTGTGTCTACAGATGCTGTAAGACTGTCCAGTGTGTCTACGGATGCTGTAAGACTGTCCAGTGTGTCTACGGATGCTGTAAGACTGTCCAGTGTGTCTACGGATGCTGTAAGACTGTTCAGTGTGTCTACAGAAGCTGTAAGACTGTTCAGTGTGTCTACAGATGGTGTAAGACTCTTCAGTGTGTCTACAGATGCTGTAAGACTCTTCAGTGTGTCTACGGATGCTGTAAGACTCTTCAGTGTGTCTACAGATGCTGTAAGACTGTTCATTGTGTCTACAGATGCTGTAAGGCTGTCCAGTGTGTCTACAGATGCTGTAAGACTGTCCAGTGTGTCTACGGATACTACGTGACTCTCTAGCGTATCAACGGACGCTGTAAGACTGCCTAGTGTGTCTATAGATGCTGTATGTCCGGTATGTCTACGGATACTACCTGATTCTCTAGTGTGTCTACGGACGCTGTAAGATAGTCCAGTGTGTCTACAGATGCTGTAACAACAGGAGCTGTATACCTGTTCAGTGCGTCTACGGTCGCTGTAAGATTGTCCAGTGTGTAACAACAGAAGCTGTAATGCTGTTCAGTGTGTCTACGGACGTTGTAAGATTGCCCAGTATGTCTAAAGATGCTGTAACAACAGAAGCTGCAATACTGTCCAGTGTGTCTACGGATGCTGTAAGACTGTCTAGTGTGTGTCTATCTGAGGCGGATCCAGAATCTTAGCAGAGAGGGTTCATTTATTATATTTTTCAACAAATATGCTACCGCTTTCATCAAAATCTACACGTCTTTTTGAATTATTCTCTTGCGTTTATGGTGTTCCAACGAGCCATGCAAACCCCTTGAATACGCTACCACCTACGGATGCTACAGAAATGTTTTTAGTGTAACCCACACATTTGCTTCGTGTATTTTTTGGGCGTTGTTTGTTGGACTGTCCAATGTATCTATTGACGGTACGTGGCTGTCCGATATGTCCACGGTCGCTAAAGAGCTGTCCAATGTGTCTATACATTACTGCAGGACGGTTAAGTACGTGCACGGTCTCCTGTAGGATTTTCCAGTGTGTCGAGATAGTACCAGTGATTGTCTGAAGTTGTCTTAACATCAGAGATTCCACTATATGTAGACACCGCTATACCATATATGACAAATCTTTTACCGGGAAAAGGGAGGAAATTTTACACAGAAATAGGTCTTCACACTGGTAACCACAATATTAGAAGAGACTGGCCATGGCGAGAAAGAAATGCTACAGGAGCAAAACTCACTTTGTTCCAACTTTGGATACAAATGTCTTAAATCAGTGACCTTAATCATTTATTTATCGCTTAAGTTTATCTATTTCCAGCTTTCAAGGGTCAAGCAATATAAAAAAAACGACGTTTTGTGGAAAAACATAGTTGTAGAATAGCTAGTTTGTAAATAAACATGGCGGCTATATAGAACAAAATGGAGACAACAGATGCGGATATATTTTGTATTTTGCACGGGTTCATTTTTGTTGAATTTTAGTATATTGACGTGGATCTCTCAAAGAAAAATACTGTGAAAAGGAAAATTCTGCTGCAAGCACTATGACCTTAAGGTCAGATTCAAAAACATTTATTCAAATAGATTACGAATGGATAATTTAAATATAGCAATATATAAAATTTTATGGTAAAAACTGCTCAAGGAAAATGTTGGAGTTTAAAGGTTCAGTGTATTTATTTAGTGCTGGCTTTACGTCACAACTGATGCCGCTCCATCTCTTCATTAAAAATTTAAACCCCATACTACAACCGACTGATCAAAACCTGACATATGTTAATTACTCAATTAAAAATTTATTATTTAGTATTTATGCTAGATACTCAACTTTTCATAAACACCTTGGCCAAAGGTGTTTCCAAGATGCACATTGGAGTAATACTATTGCTTCTTTTTGAGAAATTTCTCATGGCGAAATCCGAGAAAGGTACTAAAAATCTTCGTAGTTTATACAACTATTTGTTAGGCATTTTTGTTTTGTTAAATCATTCTTATTTGTTAGGTATGCTTAATATTCAAGTTATTCGAGCTTCAGAAAGTCGTCTTGCCTTGTTTAATAATAATAGGGTCCTTAAGTTAAAGGCAGGTTTTGTTGTTAATTCTTGAAAGTCTTTATATTCGTATTTTCGTTCTATTAGTTTACATATAGATTTTGGCATGTCATTGCCTGGAGAAGAAAAAGGCTAGTTCGTTAAACCATTGTCAACCTACATCAATAACACCAATCATGTTCTCGATATTTTCAAATATTTCAGTTTTTCTTTTAATAACAATTTCTTTTTCCGGGAAATTCTTTCAACAAATTAATGGTGTGGCAATGGGAATTAAAAAGGAGGTCAAGTTACGCTAATAGTTTTGTTTGATATGTAGAGGAAAGAATTATAACCTGTTTGACGGGAATCAATGGTTTGCAAGCTGCTTCATAGATGATTATCTTGGATTATCAGTTTGTCAATTTTTACCATCCAGCCCTCACACTTACATTGGACATTTCAGACACATCAGTCACTTTTGTCGACATTAATGTTCCAAGTGCACTTTAGTTTCCGCTCCAGAACCCTCGACCCATAACAGAAGAAAAATAATTCATTTTACACTCACCTATTATACCCCCAGAATCTGGTAGCCAGCACAGCTGGCGTTTCAGTCACTAGAGAAGGGAAAAATAAATGGCGAGGAAAAAAAACAGCTGCGCTGGCTAAGAATCTGGCTGCCAAAAATGCAATCCTAACAGACTTCAAAAATTTACAACCAGATATTGAAACAGCCGGATCCGATTTTCCTTAATCCTCCTTTTACCTTGAAAAGCAACAAAAATTTACAAAATTCAGTTGTCAGAAATGCTCTAATCTCAAACCAGGAACTTTTAAATTATCTCGCGGGCGCTATTTAATAATTTAGAACACAGACCGTAAGGACCAAAGCGGTCTTCTCAAAATCAACGACCACATAGATTGCAATTGCCTGTATTGCATCACGTGCTCTCTCTGCAACAAACTCTATATTGGAGAAACTGGTCGAAGATTAGGGTATTGATTCCGCGAACATTTGTCTGTGGAAAAACAAAGAAAACAGACCTATCCTACTCAATGGCTAGACACCTTTATTTCCCATGCTATTCATTTAAACACATGGAAGTTTACGAAATCAGCCTACATCTTGGAAGTTATGACACTTGCAGAAGGAAGGAATCGCTTCCCAACTTGGCTCCTTTGCTCCTAATGGAATCAATGAACTATTCCCATTCACTTGTACCATACGTACCTTCACTTTTTCGCTTATAGCACGCCATGTTTAAAATTAAGTCCCACAAAAGGCATATATTTTCGGAAATTTTACTAAATTTTCTATCCAAAAAAGCTATTTGCATTTGAATTTGATGTAATCTGAATTTACTGGAGCCTACTGTTTCTATTATGAAGTTCCATCTCAAAAACTAATTAACGCTTCCGCACAATCTACACGCCATCAGAAATAACAAATAATGGTTTACAAAAGCGTGCGGCGATTTGCATTTAAACGCTATTTTATCCCATGGAAATTTGAAATTGCTAGTTTATTCGACACCTGGCAGTTTTTGCCGAATATATCAAGAACATATTTATCCGCCGGCCCTGTGCAAAATTTGTTGTAAATAGGTTGAATGGTTTTTGAAACGAGAATTTCGACAATTGGCCAAAATGCACTAAATAAATATGTTTTCGAGAAAAAAGCAAAAAACATAAATTATTTGCTGCAGTGTCTGTTTGTTTACTCAGTATTAGGTTCTTTTGCACCATTTGAATTTTCTTCCAATCAGATTGCCGTGTAATGCGAGATCGGCCAAAGTTATAACCATATAATAATAATAATAATAATAATAATAATAATAATAATAATAATAATAATAATAATAATAATAATACTTATATTTATTTCTAAGGCGCAAATTCAACAACAGGTTTTCAAATGCGCCGTAAAAATGGTAATTACATGCACAGTTATAGAATAATAAACTAATAGATCTTTCTGCCTAAATTAATAAATGAATGTCGGTAAACTAATTATAATAAGCAACCTTAAAAAGATACGTTTTCAGCTTCTTCCTAAAAGTGTTTAGTTCAGTTATACTCCTTAGTTCAAAAGGTAAACTGTTCAGGTCTCCAAGAGTGGCCAATGTTCTTGCTGGCAATACTCTAAGCAAAAGTCTGTTGTTGGAACGTAGTCCATAAGCCGGCGAAGGTTTCAAAGATATTAAATCAGAGATATACTCGGGAGCCTTTCCATTCAAAGCTTTATACGTAATGAAAATGATTTTAAAACTGATTCTACTTCTACCGTTAAGCCAATGAAGCTTCATTAAAAGAGGCGTGATGCGCGAAAATCTAGGCGCCTTGTATAGAAGTTTGGCAGCGGAATTTTGAACACGCTGCAGTTTAGCTATAAGGGAGTCTGGCAACCCAGACAATAGTTATTTACAATAGTCCAGGCGGCTATTAATGAAAGCGTGTACTAGGCATTCAGTAGTCTCTCTACTAAGATACTTGCGTATACGACTGATATTATGCAAATAAAGATATCCGGCTTTGCAAATTTTATTAATAATGTACTCAGTGTACTCTCTTTTCTTTTTTTTTCTAACTTTAATCTAACTTTTCACTACCCGCCTAGATTAGCCTTTGCTATTTGCAGGTAGTGCAGCTCTGTAAAAATGTATATAATATTTAAAATAAACTTGAACTTGAACTTGAACTTTACATTCCCAGTTCTTTTGTTTCCCCATCCCAATTGTGTGCTTATCAACTTGACTTACTTCTTTTCTAGCTTTCATTCTTGTTGATTCTCATCCTTGTGTTATCTCCCACTCTGGAAATCTACTCCTTCCTTCTAATCGTTGTTGCTTTCCTGACCCCGCTCCTTCCTTCTCCTCCTTGTGCCTTGGCATAACCTGATACTGGAGGGGTGCCAACAAAACCAATAAAAATAAGGAAATGAGTAGATTTTATATATCTCAATTTTTATGCTAATGAATCAAATAGTATGACAGTAATGCAACTATAGAATAACATGACCCAAGAGATATCATATTATCAGTTGTGGATATGTATGGGCCCATGCAATAGAAGTTATCCATTTTATGATCAATTTGATTGGAGAGCAGACAAATTTTATCCACTGGATAGCTAGGGATCTATTGACTTTGGCCCGATTGATATACAGTGTACACATACATTGTAGCTCTGATTATATTCAGATTCACACATCAGCATTTTGTTGGCTTTGTGCATGGACACATGTATTCTATACAACTGCTAAGAAATCCCTTGGATCGTCTTATTCTTAAAATTTTGAGGTATGTGAACTCATACTATCAGTTAAACATTGATCTTGAAATAATACACTGTAGATATACATGTATACTTTACTGATCAGCAGTCTAGTGAACATAATAGTGCAGGTGCTGGGACTGGTGCCATATACCATAGTTATTCACTTTTAAGCCGCACTATTTTATCACAAATTTTTTAAATTTTGACGCAAAGCCAGGCTGACTTCTTCTAAAAATAATCTGCAACTAAAGCTGCTATTCACAGTAAATTTAACCAATAACACTGCTTCTTCATTGATGAGATCAAGCTATTTTAGAACTTGATTTCAACAAAGTTATTTTGTTGAGTCAAGAAAATCACCAACTGGGTTTTCGGTAGTTTGCATTGTCAAACTGTCTCGGAAGATTTCAGGTGAAAACTTGATCAGAAAACATTTTTTGAGTGTGGCTATATAGAAGTTCCAATCCATTTCCAAGTTCGCAGTGTTATTTCTTAATAGGAATCATTCAGAACTATGAAGTATACATACATGCATAAACAAGAACGCTTTCTTTGATTTCACGAATAGAATCGAAGCAGAAACTTGCTGTCTGTGTAACAAGCTTTGTTTTTTCTTAAAAGAACTTTGATGTTGCGACCTGCTGAAATGGGGGGTGCATCTTAATAGTGAGTGCAGTTTAAAAGTGGATAACTATGGTATAAAGTGAAAGTTAGGTTGCATGCATCCTGCTAGTGCTGGTCTAATCATCCTCGTGCATCATCACACATACACACACTCAAAACCTGGGCCTGTGATCAAATTCAGGTATGGCTTCTTTTGTGTCCTTCTTCCTCCTGCATCTCGTTATCTTTCTCTTCTTTCCTGTTCTATTTCTCCCTCTTCCTGTTTCACTTCTTCTTACCCTCTTTCCAATCCTTTATTTTTCAGGTACTGTCTTAAGTCCCCGTTCACTTGTCCTTCACCGTATAGATGTACATGTATATGCAGTAGTAGTTCTGACTCCCCCCTTCCTTCTATTCATCCACCTTTCCTCTTTTCCTCTTTTCCTCTTTTATTCCCAGAGTCCCTTTTCACTTTCTCTTTTCTTTGATAACCCATTGCTTTTTTACCAGTTTTTGTGAATTCTAGAAAGCACTTGAGAGTTTCAGTTAATTTTTAATTTTTTCTTTCCCCAGTGGCAATTTCCAGAAGTGAGTACGAAAGGTTACCTACATATTGGCTTGTTCATTGCCTTCACTACAATGCTGCTGACGTCAGTGATCTGGATAATCTGGTCACGTGTCAGTGGAACGCCAAGTGCCGTGAGCGAGAGAACAACAGAGGAAGTGAAGTTTGCTTATATGTTGAATGGATTGTTTATCGCCCTTGCTCTTGGAGGGCTCTACTTTGACAGTCTGCGGCACATGAAGAGGTACTTCAAACGCTGGTCTGTCCTGAACCAGCATGTAATCATAGAACGCTACATCACAGAAAACGACAAAACTCATAAACAACATCTGAAGAGAGATAATTCGGGAATTAGTGTTGGTATTGAAGCCACTGAAACTGATGGTGCCTCCGCTGCGAGAAATGGGAGAGACCGTGCTGATGGAACGTGGGTTTGATCAAGTCTACCCACAAACACTATTTGAGATTTTCAGGACTACACTGACCAAGTGTTATTAATTATGCCGGAAAAGTAGTTGCGCACATAGCGAACAAAGAATTGCAAAGCATACAAAAGTACATAGATGCCATTTACCGGCTGGGAGGTCCATATTGTTAAAACTGTGCCCGAGGTCTTGAATTACAGCATCGGTCACCACTTTTAAGACGGAGGCCCACTTGTTCTCGATACGGACCGACACTGAGCTGGTACATAATTTTTTAATTTTAGTTTTTAGTTAGTTTTGTTCACATGTAAAAGTAAACGGGCGTCTGCAGTGTACCGTTAACTATGGTCCGAGAAAAGAAAAATATCCGCCCGCTCACAGGAACCAGTGAAGTTGCAGGATTCACTATGATACAACCCGCTCGCGGACATGAGAGTAATTAGTTTTTATTGCATATCCTAACTGAAGCGGTACAAAATCGTCAAATCAGGCTGTATAAATAGACTGAAAACATGTTTGTTAGGATTTCTTCAACGAAAGAGCAAATGACGCCAACTTTTTTTTTGTTTCAACAGGTTCACAAATTTTTTCCCACAAATTTTACGTATAGAGAGATTGCAATAATGTTTATTGAAAGAGCGGAGGTTGTCGGAGTAGGCTATACTTTGCTGAAGCTAATTTTCCCTCGTTCCAGTTTACTCAGGGTTCAAAATATGAAGATTTTGTTGAACTGATGAGACAAAATGTGGCCGAGCAACTTCATTTTGTACCCTGAGTGAACTGGAACGAGGGAAAATTTGCATTAGCAAAGTGGTCTATTTACAACCCAGAGAGTCACAGAGAGGTTAACGCGAGACTTCCTGCACCCTAATAGAATAAAAGTCTCAGTGTCCGGATTGTTACTATTTGTATTCTAGCTTTCTTGCGTTGCATCGAAAGTGTGAGAAACGTACTGTAAAGTCGATAAAATTATATAAGATTAGAAGCCAAAGTAAAAAAAATATTTTTTAATGTTTACTTCTCAAGCTTTCTTTAATACAGGAAGAATACACAGGGTTCGGTAGGGGTTCTGTTGCGGTTTTGCAAGGACAACAATTAAACTTGTATGAAAAGCATTAACTAAAACTTGGCAAGGTGCGGTTAAAGCTAGCTCGTTCATTTTATTCTCTAAAACCGTTTCACAAACATGTTTCCTGTACTATCCAGTCAGGGGCTGAGGCTCTCTAGCCTCCGTCCATTTCTTCCATGATATTAAATGAACTCGTGAGTTAGGATGACAGATGAAAATCAAAATGATCCCCCAATGAATGTGAGTAGAATTAGAAGTGAAAAGCAAGTTTTAAAAGCTAAATTTGTGGAAGACCGCGGTAAAAAGCCGCGCAATCTTGGCCGACTGTATTTGTTTACTTTTGACACTGCAAAACCTAACTCGGTAACTGAATTTCGTCGAATGAAGAAACGAATCACACCATCACTAGTAAGAAAAAGCATATCAAAATAGTTGTCACGACAAGTTTACTTCGATGTTTGAAAGTACGTGTACACCTGAGAAATCTGCAATGGAGATTTGAATAATTTACAAGAAAATGTACGGATTTTTAAGTCGTGTGGCAAGATGTTACCAGACAGCGAAAAATCATCCCATACATTTAGTGCTTATAAATTTTGGGAAACATAAGACAGGACATCCGATTCACAGTTCTGATGATAGGGGTTCGATTATTACATATTTCAACAAATAAGCTACGACTTTCATCAGGTTTTCATCAAAATCTAATACATGTTTTATGCATTTTTTCTTGGGTTTAGGGGGTTCGATGGAACGAAACAAACTAACCCTGTATCCGCCACGTTGAACTTCCATCTGATAAGTTCACATTTATGCTAATAAGAAATATCGTGGTATTTTTGTGGCATGTTGAAGATTTGCTAGCCGAGTAATCGGGTGCTACACAAAGAAGCCAGTCGAGCAACTGCAAGAACGAGTTTGAAGGCAAACAAAATAGCGATCCTATGTTTGCTTCCATAAGCTTAAATTCTTCAACTGAACATCTCGGATAATCGAGAATTAAAGCTCAAAGTTTCAGATAATACCATTTTTTGAAAAAGGAAAACGATTGTGACTATTATTTTGAGTGTCAATAATACTTTTCAGGATTTTTTGCTGGGGGAAAGTTAATATTTAATAACCACCGCATATCAAACCACTTCTTTAACTCATCGCAACCCATGCATCCGATGTTAGAACAAAACAATCTTGAGCGTCACTGAATTGGCTGTTGGATCAAGGGAAGGTTCACATGATTCGATCGAACCACCCAAATAAATCCAAGGCAAATACTAAAACATGAAGATTTTGATGAAAGCTGTGGTTAACGCAGCATACCGTAAATGATCGATTAAGCGCTGCGGCGCTTATTTACGTTTTCCCAGTTAAAGGTGCGGCGTTTGTTTGAGAGCGGCGCTTATTCGAGAGCGGCGCTTATTTCAAAGACAGGTAAACTACTGAGGGAAATATATAGAGAATTAAGTGAGGTAGGTACTATAGGTATGCACAATTTATGATATAGAATCAAGTAATACAAGAGAAAAGAACTTTAGAACTCTCGAATTGGTCGTGGTCTCCCGTTTCTTAGGCCCTGTTTACAAGGAGACTGAGTTTCCCTTGCGCTAGGGTTACCCGGGTTCTAGGGATTCCCTGACTCTCGCTCATTTACTCTTGTTTCACGACGTGTTTACAAGCAAGTGAGACAACTTATCCTGGGTGCCCGGGTTTTCCTAGTGCTAGGGTTTCCCTGGCTGAGCAATAGGGAAACTCGGGTGCTAGGGCTATCTTTTT
>JAOEHT020230667.1:0-10877 GCA_025448195.2 Parazoanthus atlanticus | reverse complement strand
CGAAGGATATCACGTGATCGAATCTAACCAATAGTAACGCACGATTTGACAGTAAAAATTATTGTTGAATTATAATTAACAATAACTCTCCATTGCTTGCACACGTGGATCAACAAAGCAATAGATATTGTTAAGTTTTTCCTCGAGATAGCGCTGTAAACAACATCAGCTGCTGCTCACGATCACACATGTGAGACAGTGAAACCAGAGACCATAATATGGTCATAATATGCTAAACATTTTTCGTTCATCTTCCATGATAGTAGCACAAAAAATAGACGCTGTGTGGGGTATATGAAACAATTTTTAGACGGAAACATTTTTGGACAAAATAAATGATAAAATTTAACTGCATAAAAGGTCTTTCGTCAGTCCTTCAAAAAGCAAAAAGAGACGATATATTTAGTATCACAGATGCCTGATGTATAGCTTGATGCACCTAGGGTGGAAAAGCAATATTAAAACTAAACTAAGGTTTAACATTTAAACAGTGGGATCAATTGAGATTAATACTAACTTGTTGCGCATTTAGAAAATATTGATTGCGATGTTTGTATTAGGTTTCTGTTTGCACTATTTGATACTATGCATCTCATCGATGCTAAATGGATGATAAACTTACTTGCGTAAGTAAAACTAATTGCCAATTTTGTATTTTAGTCAACAGAAAGATACATTTTTCTTTTGGATGGTTTAATTATTTGCTGCAAGCAGGTACGGTTTACCATAACACTGTGTGACTGGCGAAGTTGGTTTGAACAGTGAACAGAGAGAACATGTGACGGTAGTGGAAGTGAAGTGATTCCGGTTTCCTTCTATTCAGGCTATGCTTTTAAAGTAGATTGTCCCTTCAGAAACCCTGATTTAACCTGGAAGGATACATAAGAACATTTTTTTACTTGCATTTATAGAACACGCGGCATGCATTAACTGGTCCATCACCTGAATACAGACTTAAGGAAAAATACTTCATCAGGAAGGTTGAGGTCAATGACCTTGAGGATACACATGGTAAGGAGTCTGGGTCCAACTATTTTGTGAACCTGGGGGATATTTTTGGTGGGGAAGTACGGATGAAGGAATTTGTTTGAACAGTAGTGCGAGTCTGGTTGTTGTTTGCAGGAAGCACTAGTTGAAAGCTCATTTTGATATAAGCAGATTTCTGATATCATTGTTTGCATTTTGATTCCTTAGCAATGTTATAGCAGAAACTCAGCTTAAAGCTTCAAATGAAATGAGATCATAGCAGGTAGAGCGTGACACAATTAGCACTGTCCGAAAACTTGAACTTGATATTTGAAATAATTGCAGAGGAAATAATTGTTGAGGTCACACAGCCACTAGTCACTTTTGAGTAGTAAACTCGCCCAACTATAGTGAACGTGTCAGGGGCGTACGTAACTTTGATAAAGAAAACCTTTAACTAGAAAAATATTAAAACTACTCTCAGAATGCTATGAAATGCAACTTTAAGAGTTTCTGTTTTTCAGAATTTTCCCAGGTGAGCATTTCCCCTGATCCACCTATGAGCTCACGCCTTCGGCGTAAACCCCTGCACGGAACAGCAAATCACATGACTTCTAAAGCGTTCAGTCGAGATGAGCTGCAGGAAATCTTGATACATGAAACTTGACAGGTCCAAAAGAGTGATGACATCTTTTGAAAATAGCAGCGCATTCTTATATCTTTAAAAAGACGGGTTTCAAAACTTTGTATTTTAATCCTCTTGATTTTTCTTCACCGTGCACGTTGGATTAGATTTCTTTTGGTCTTTAATTCTACAAACTTACACGTCAGGCGCTTAATTATTTAAATTCAAACTGTTTTTTTACCAAATATTTTGCATTCATTTCCGAGTTAATTTATTTACAACTGAGAAAGATTGTGGCATTTATCTTTGGGTTTGTTTAACTGTTTAATGCCATGCATCAAGCCAGCTCATAAAAATCTTCCAATATCATTTTAAATATTTTGATGCACAAAGAAATAGCTCCACAATCTAAACGCCGCTCGTCAACAAAGTCTAAAAATATGAGGTCATCAGACTGGAATGGTTTAAAGTTACACAAGTGACGGCATGCAGAACCCGATTAAAATGTGATGACCTATTAACTAAATAAACAAAGTTTAGGTCTAACTGAATAATGTACCATGCTTAATAGTTAACTAGAGGTTTTTCTCTTTTCATGATCCTATCGCCGTTGCCATCGCAATTTACTGCACTTGGGTTTTTACTATAGTAAACTCTAAAAAGCGGGTCACACTTGAAACGCCAACTATAGTAAATTTTTGGCTAGTGTGACCTGAACCAATGTTTCAATTTTGCCAGCAGCCGTACACTCTATAATTTTCAAAGACGCTACTCCAAAAGCATTCAACAGATCGGTCTCAGTTCTTCAGCAAGTACTAACTGTGCCAAGTTTTGTTCGATTTATGGAAACGTTTTGTTTGACTCTTGAATTTGAAGTTGGGTTATTTATGCTATTTTATGCCAATAAGCCAAAATGTAAACAGTATGTCTTACTGAAATCCGCCCATGAGAGGACCATTTCCATACCCCTCTCAGGGTTTATGAGTTCAGTTGAATATTTTTGTGTGACACTGCATAGCCATCACTTTTACACATGTATTACCATAATTCCAAGTGAGGCACTTGACTTTTCACGGCCTGCTAAGGGGGGCTGTTCAGATCAGTAGAGGGGATATTATCTTCATTACATGCATTTGCTGGTTTTTTAACACCTGAAAGGGATTCTAGCATAATTTAGCTTTAAACGCATTGCAATAAGACTTGCCGTGCCTGTAGTCCAGTTGATAACTTATCTTTTGACATTGGTTAGATGATCATCGCTAACAGTTTATTCAAAAAATATTTTGCAAGTTAAGGCTTAAATAACTTACCACTACTTTTGACAAAATCTGTTTTATTTTGATTATTGCCCCTCTTGTCTTGATATTTTCCTTTGTTAGTCTGTAATCCATACATAAATCGTAACTTTAACTCTCACTTTTTATCTTTTAGATGTGAAAAATGCATTTGAGATAGGCTATAGAGACCAACCTAAATCCATCTTTGTGTGTAAGAATGAAGGAGAGAAAAGTGAATGGATGGCAATTCTGATGACTCTTTACATGCAAAGGTGAGTGAGTTGGTGTTATATGAGACTTGCATCGACTGATGGATGAGTTACGTAACACCTACCGGGGTATCTTATTCTATTTTAATTTTCTAGTTATGTACGTTACTTTCTCAGATTTTTAATCACAGCCACTTTTATATATCTTTAAGTTTTATAGAGCTAACTTAAAGGTAGAAATGGGAACCTTGCTGACGTAATTCACAATAGCAGGAGGACTATAAGAGACGAAAGCTCATTTATGGTAGTTCTGTGTATATAAAGCTCTTGAAAGTTTATTGGGATTTTGTTGAGAATGTTCTACTGTTTTGGTTACAGTACACTGGATCGGATGTTAGATCGAATTCTGGCAGAAGAGGAGAAAGCCATTCCACTGAAGCTACCAAGCCCCAGTGACTACTGGTAAGTTTTCCATGATCATAAAATCTTTAGGGTGGGGGTGGGGGTGGGGGTGGTTTGCTTACAAGTGGGATAAAAATGTTCATGAAATGATATATAACTGAAATATAATATACATATGGTGGTCTTTATCGTAAAATCTAAGCATCACAACATGCTATTATAATAGACAACTAGTTATTTGTTTCAAACACACACACACACATATATATATATGTGTGTGTGTGTGTGTGTATGGCATTCTTCTGTCTCGCGAGACAGTGGAATATTGCATAAGAGGCCTTTACAGTTTCAAACACACCAATCTTCAAAATATAACAAAACTAATACAACTAGAACATTTTTCTCTAATGACAGTGGTGAGAGAAAGTGGGGACTTATATCTGGGGGGAGGGGGCTTAAAACTAGAAATCAATTCGTTACTTTTTGGGTTACTTTTTTGTTTGAAGCTTCAATGTTTAATTTTTCCGATTCGTGTGCATTTGTAGCTTTTCTGAAGAGGACAGAGAAGATAACATCGTTTTTGAGGAAGGACAAGGGGTAAGGACTTGCCTTTTCATTTTGTTTCACATTTATAATAATAATTTACAATAATAACACATAATATATATAATAATAGCAATAGGTATAATTATAATTATAACCCTATTACTGTAAGCCTCGTGGTTTCTTTTTAAACTGTCTTGCCATTAGATCACCTACAGACCTTGTAAATTTCTGTCACTGTAATATACTTCTCCCCATGTAAACATCTCTTGTATTTTAAAACAAAAACTGTAAACCAGAATAATGGTAATAAAACAGTTCATCATCATCATCATCAATTCGGAAGAAATTCCAGAATTATTAAAAATCGCCTAAAAGCTATCTGAAAATTTTCTTGGTCAATTTCCAAAAGTCTCCGAGGATTTTCGAAGATTTTTCAAAAATTCGCAAGATTTATTTCTTTCCGTTTTTTTACCTGTATAATACAATATGATAAAATGAAAATTAAACGGCAGCTTGAATATATGAATTTAATTTTCTCGTGTTAAATTTTTTTTACTCGTTCGATCGCTGCACTCGTTCGTAAAATAATGTTTTTATCACTCTAAAATGCAATTCGTATCTTTCCACCCCCGTGAAATACCCTCCGTTTAAAATTTAGAAAAGAGTTCTTCTTAAAGAATCCCGACGAACAACGCTTATTTTGTACATTTTTAATGATTAGAAGTGTTTGGAATTATTTGTTTTTTATAATTAGAAAGTCAATGTTCAAAGTTTAACACCCTAGGAAACAACAGTATTTTCTATTATTGGTAGATAAACGTTTTCTAGCAACTGGTTTCTCTTGAAGTCATCCGATTAAAGATGCATGTGTTGACGAACTACGCAAATAACAAGATCTAAAGATTTCTATTTCTGATTCTTTATCAGAAAAACTAAAACTTAAGAGAATGTTTTCAATTGCCGGACAAGATACTGGAAGGGCACGTGTGGGAAGATACTAAGAACCAAGCGAAGTTTGAGGAGCGAACATCGGCTGCGTCTGCGGTAAGAATCGTTTTATTTCTTCTCCATTACAAACCCTCCACCTGCTGTCAGTTGATCATCAACTGATCTCGTAAATCAAATTTGAGCCAAACCGTCCGACTATATAGAAAGTCGATTTTTGAAAGTTCTATCTTTGTTCTTAGTTGTTTGTACTGCAAGAGAAGGACTCGTTAAAGTGGTTTTAAAGCACTTCAGAAGAATATCTGCTCGTTCTAGTAAAATAGGAATTTAAAGCGTTGTTGGTTAAAATTAAAACAATGATAATTTGTTATGGTAAAATCGCAGACCGTGGAGTAAATTTGTCGTTATCTGCTGATTTATTAGGTTAATATGAATTTTACGGTCTGTTTGCAAAAATATAGGCTGTCGTTGATTTCAATCTTTTCGAAAAATAAAAGCGACACATTACCAACAATCCATTCTAAAAGTATTATAAAGAAGTCATCAATGTTTCTGCGTTTACATGTCTCAGCTGTCTTGTAAATGTTACCACTTCCATAATATAAAAGTGTTTAGAATACCTTTGACATACACATTTATCTGTATTAATTTGCTTTGTATTGTATCGTAAATGTGGCCTTGGGTTATTTAAAAAGCAATTCCTTGATAGAAAGCAATGTTTTCGGGTTAAACTTTTGTGTTGGAAAAATGTGTTAATTTTGTGGATCCAAACATCTTACCTGCTGGTCAGCGGGTGGCCACCCCACGTGATATTAGCCTAACATGATATACTAGCTCGTTCCAGGTCTCTGAGGCTCATCAAAACGGCTTCAAATATTGTCTTTTCAGAGAACCTGAACAAAGGAAAAGATAAATATCTCATTTGCAACATAATTTGAAGAAGGCGGCTCTGAAAACAGGTCCTTCTAGTTTGGGAGAGGTGATCTTAATCATTTTATATTTACTTTGGATTTTTAGGAAAAAAGAATGACTACGATTTCAAACTCTCTATATTTCCTATGGATTTTGTTCTCAGCTGTAACAGGTATGTAATGAACTGCTTTTTATTGACAGCGACAATAACCGGCAAGGACTACTACGTCAACAACAACAACAACAACAACAACAACAACAACAACATCGACATAAAAGTACACAAATGCAAACACAAACACATAGACTTTGTGACGATATCAGGGAATGATAAAACAAAAATTAATTGTGCACAACCTTAAGAAAACTGAACTTTCAAAGTTTAAGTTACATGTTCAAGAGTCGAGTAAGGCAAAGAAACCGATGAAAGCTTTTCAAGGAGTTTTTAGGTGGGAAATGCGCATAGTCATGGGTAATCACGGCAGATGCAACTTAGTAACACGTAAACATTCTTTAGCATGCAAGAAGATTCCACCAACAATTTACTGGGGAAAGGAACAGTTGGTTTCAAATTGCCGTTAATTTCACGTTCCTACTTTCTTTCAGGATCTGTAAATATCCCTCATCAGGACCTGACTATTAGAGACTTTAGGTATCAAAATAACTGGTATCGCAAGTTTGGTTTGGGAGCTGGATCTCAAAAAGGAAGACAATCTGTTCCTTCACCTTCATATTTTCTTAATCTCTTTCACAACCCAACGTCTTCAACGCTACTACCCTTACTAAAGAGTGAACACTTACAAGGCTTTCGAGAAAGAATTTATGAAGCAATGCCACACTATAAATTCCAAGCAAGCAGCTTCCCCTCCTTTGCCGCACCAATGGGTGTGACTTACAGCAACTCTAATCCTGGTAACACACCAGCTAAAAAACAGGATGTGTCAAACGGAGAGCAAATTACCAAAATGATTAGAAGAATAATTGCACAGTATTACATCAATCGCCGAGACAAAAGCAAGAATCAGTGGCTTTACAAGCTCACCAAAGGAACTACTAAGCGTTTAAAAGAGACTTTTATTGGTCGCTGTTGGGATTACCAGTTGAAAGCTAATGAATTGGATGAACATACAACAGAACTGGATTGTGGGAGACTGTGGGACCAGTTCGTGCTCGCTTTTTCACACAAAGGACCATGTAATGTCACTACTGAGGACTACCGGCCATTCTTTGATATGTACACGGAACGACCCATCACTGACAAGGTGAAGGTTAATTGACTGTGGAATGAAATTGGATCCTGTTTGCACTGGCTTTAATTTGAGGTAGTTCCTGTTGGTGGGGGAGGAGGAGGCAAATCGGGAGGGGAAGGAGACGGAAACGTAGCGGTAGCTCTGAAGCGATCAAATCTACAGGGCCAAGACTTATAACCCTGAATATTAGTTATGACATCATTTAACGTTGAGAACTTATCAAATTGAGAAAGAAAGAAAGGAACTTTGAAAATTGTTACAAAAGTATCAATTATAAAAAGGTCATAAAAATTATTAAACTAAAAAGAAAATATACAACACATGAAAAAAAATTATAACCAGTGTCACTCACAATATGGTTGGGACTGATAGAAAAAGGATTCCCAATGAACGTATAGCTATGTACGTGTAGGTCTGATGAATTATATTTACTTATCAAAATTCAGGGTCAATTCTTGACAAATTTCGCGCCAATCCACAAAATCTAGTTGTGGTTTCAGTTAAACCAGGTGGTAAATTATAACAAAACTTGGAGTCTCTTTTCCCCACTCTAGATGTGTTATAAACTTACATTCTACTAAAAAGCAAGAAGTGTTTGTTTGTTTCGTAAAGCAGCGTTGACGGTTTGTTGTTGAAACCCATTCAACTGCTTTAATATTGATAATATAACGTTCAACGTTGTGATGATTGAACATATTAGCGCAGTCAAAATCATATTCAGAGAATTACGAATAACAGTCTCAGACACTTAACGTTTTCCCAACAAAAAAAACCCCAAAAATTGTACAGAAGTTGAGTGCTGCATTATTGAATAAATATGTGGGAAGAGAGGCAGGGAAGTAGAAGGGGACTGGGTAAGCGTGGGGTTGTATTGGTTGTACTGGTTATTGTGATGGTTTGGTGTGTGTTTTGTGTGTAAGATCTAGATCTGCCAACTGATCTCTTAGATTTAGAATACGTTTACTGAAATAATTAATTCTCACCCTCTGTTTCCCATAAAGGTAATAACGTGTATAGTTGTGCCATGTTAGATATATTCATTCTTGTTAACTGTTACAGTAACATGCTCTAATTTCTAGTAACCAACTGCAGGTAATGTTATGGTCTGGCACTCGAGAGTGGGCGCATGCGTATTCCAGCTTTAACCGAAGATTTATCACACTTGAAGATACACTAGCTGGGTAAGAAATTCGAGTAGAAATGTTTTAGTTCTGCATTTGTATGGGATTTTTGAAACCAACTATTTGATAAAACAGTATAATTTTTAGTTTCCCTGATAGGTAAGCAGTCGAAAAATGTAGTAAAAGCGGTTCTTAAGTGGAGAAACTTCGTTATAAGTTGATTATGATAAGAATACATGAAGCAGGCAATTGATAGGGAATTAATTTTGAAAATGTCAAGAACTTTTAAGCTATTAAAAAGAGGAGCAGTAATACAATACTCAAAACACCACGAATACAACACCCGTCACAAACACCTCCTCTACCTGTCACTTACCATTCGATGAAATTCCAAGGTTCCTTCAATACAGTGGTGCAAAAACCTTAAACATTCTACCCAAGAAGATCAGAAACCAAACTCACTTTCAAATTCTAAACAGCTCCTAAAACATTTCTTTAACCTTTAACATTGAACTCTATATTTTCATTTTGTTTCCTTTTAGTTGAACTTTTTGATTACTTTATTCATATGTGTGCTTTTCTATCGTTTTCTATTTCTTTTTCCACAGAGTTCCATTTAACTCAACCCGTGCTGGACTGGGCCATCTGAATAAAATAGAAAGTGAATAAACGAATAAATGCATAAACAATAAGATAAGCCCATGACAGCTGGGACAAAAAAGATAAATTCGTTTCAAGCCTACTACTATGGTTTTGGTACTTCTTCTATTTTATAAATTTCTGCTTTGGTGGTGGTGGTGGTGGTGGTGGTGATGGTGGTGATGGTGGTGTTTGTGTGGGGGAGAGGGAGGGGGAACCGTACTATTTTCGGTCATCCAAAACGCCACAACATATTTTGATCAATTGCTATAAAACTAGTTACTTCTCTTCAATTACGAGGAAAGCAAACCGTTACAGAGAACAAACAAGACATCATGCAGCAAGTCACATTTACTAAAATTCTATGCAGAGTTACGTTAGTAGAACGGTTTAGGTGATCAGCGGTTCACGTGTTATAACCTGTATTGATTGTAATGTATTGTAGCTCAATTACGCACCTACAATCTGCCTTGATCTACTTTACAAATGCTACTAAACGTTTTGATTTAGGAAAGCCTTTTATTAGTTTTATATATATAGATATTATCCTAAAATGTTAAATGTTAATGTTATTGGTAACAATCTCAAATAGTTATCTGCTAAACGGACTTCGTTGGTGCGGCAGCATCTCCGATCTGGGGATAAATTACACCGCGTGCCCATACGAATGTGCAAAACAAAAGGCCTTCTGGGGTCTCGCAGCAAAAAAGGTAGAATTACAAATTTGCTATTTAACTTAGTCTGTATATGTGCAGGTGCATTGGTTGTTATTATTTAGTAGATAATCTTAACGTTTTTGTTATTGGTTGCTTTGTCGATATTATTGATTTTGTTGTTTTCAGTTGTTGTTCTTGTTATTATTGTTGTTATTGTTATTTATCTTCTTCTTTTATTATTATTATTATTTTTTTATAATTAAAATTATTATTTATTTTTTTTGTAGTTAATGTTCTTGTTGTTAGCACACTGACATTTGGTCCACCTAAGCCTGGTTCACACTTGTGAAATAAGAATAAGCACAATAACAAGCACAAGCGCAGGAAAATCCCAGTGTGAACATGCATGAAATAAGCACAAGCGCAATGATAAAAAAGCATTTTCCTTTTTCTTCTGCTTGTGCTTACCCTTATCTTGTTTGTTTCTCCAGTGTGAACATCCGTGAAACACGCATATACAACTATATTGTCGTCACCAGTCCACTTTACTCGTACGTTTGTGTGTGTTTTCTGTTTTCTTGTGCTTATCTCACGTGTGTGAACATTCCTTCTTTATGCTTGTTCTTGTGCTTTGCTTATCTCACAAAAGTGAACCAAGCTTTATACAGTATTTTTTAAACCGCTTGCTTACCCTGGATCTCGAGTTCAAGTCAACTGCAGAAGTTTTGGGACATTTTCCAATTTGATGTTATCTTACAATTTGTAACTCGCTAAGAGAGCGGTAGATGTGGTTCACGTAATGTTAAACCATTTGATGTTCTCTTATCGTTTGTAGCTCGCCACGATAGCAGTAGGTGCGGTTCCTGTAATGTTAAACCATTTGATGGTCTCTTATCGTTTGTAGATCATCACGAGAGCAGTGGGCGTAGTTTATACAATGTTATATCATTTGATGTTCTCTTATTGTTTGTAGCTCGCTGAAAGAGCAGTGGGTGTGGTTCATGTAATGTTAAACGGCACCCGGCAACATTTGATTGACAAGCAGATCTTTCCTACTTTCATGGAGGACAGGTAAGTAAAATGAATATTTGGTTCTAAAATAGACGGGGGTGTGGAAAATTATAGTATAACATTTTAATTATAACATATGTATTGTATTATTGTTTATTGTCATTGTAAGTGTAATTGTCATTGTCATTGCTAATAAAATGTTGTCATTGTTGTTGCCTGTTGTTATCTTGTTATTCTGATTACAACTGACATCATTAATGTTATCCTTCCAACTGAAGCTGTCACTTCTAATGTTGTTGGGGGGGGGGGGGGGGGGGG
>JAOEHT020230575.1:0-10878 GCA_025448195.2 Parazoanthus atlanticus | reverse complement strand
ATGCACAGCTTAATATAGGTCAGTATTCATAAATAGGTTTCTTTTTAATCTGCAGTCATTGTTAGCTAAGCTGAAAATGTAGTTACAAAGTAGTTATAAATCATTCAAATGTACTTAATACTTCATTGCTTGCTTTTTGCTCTGTCGCGTGCCAAGGGTTAATAGAATTCGCCCACGCATGGACTATAACAACAAACAATAACTAAAACCAACGTGCATATGAAACAGCAGTAAAAAAACCAACTCTCAAACATTGTGGGAAAGTATCTTGTCTTACATCATAAACTCCAACGAAACCAGTTCCAAACAGAAAATCCAACTTGAATCAAAAATCGTTGGTTAGCTTCTGATTAGTTAAAAAATATCCCATATTTATTCTGACAGTACATACAATTTCGAACATATTTTTTTGGAAATTAATTATATAATGAAAGTATATCACCAGGTTTTAATTTATTTTAGATGAAAAAGAGTTCAGATATTTGCAATTGCCTAATTATATATTACCGTGTTAGTGTCGAATTTTCTGCAAAAGAAAAAGAAAACTAGCCAAGCATCCAGTATCAACTAAGTCCTGCTTCTCAAAATATTGGAATCACATATGCCAGAAAGACAAACCGAGTATCTATAGGCTATATACATGTACATCAAAGTAATGGTATTGTATTCGCGATACTAAATAACTGACCAGCTTCACACTAAAGCCCGGTTTCCATATAATCGCTGTGATCGCTGGATCGCTGAAAAAAATTGTTCAGCGATCCTGGCGATCGAGCGATCATCTGGTTTCCATATGATCGCTACGATCGCTGAAAACGAAAGAGAAGTCGAGAAGGCCTGGGTCCGATAACAAAGTTTTGGCGGTCAGATTGAGCAAAGATGGCGGCAGAAGTAGAAGGACTTCTGCTTCAAGCTAGTTTGTTTTGTGTTCTAACTCTTCTACAAAGGAGGAGATTGACAAAGGATAGGCAAAAACATAAATTCTGGGTTCGTTTCAGAGGAGGGACGAGCTTGGTGCATATATTTTTAAATTTCTTCTCCGCGTCCTCAGCACTCATGTCAAATTTTTCGCCAATTTTCCTCCAACAGTTCATCTTTATATACTTGGTTTTGTAATCCTTGCTGAACTTGTTGGAAAGGCAGTCGTATTTCTGCACTTCTTCCATGAAAACACTGACTTCGGAAGATCTTTTTTATTCTAAAGCCATTTTAAAAGACGACAAGGTCAAGATAACCAAAACAGAGTACAGAGAAGCCAGGTGCGGAGAAGCCAGAGAAGCCAGCACGTGACTAGCGCGAGAAAACCGGATACTGCATGATGCGAAATACAAGTTAAATTTTTTTGACAAATCTCGATCGATTCTGATCACTGCGATCGCTGTGATCGCTACCTTTAATGAAATTTGGCTTCCATATAATCGTTCGGATCGCTGAACATTTTTTCCAGCGATCCAGCGATTGCAGCGATTATATGGAAACCGGGCTTAAGGAGTCATTAGCACGTAAGGGACTTCGAGTCCTATCCTTCTGTATCCTTTGGACATAGATCTTGCCGTAAAAATCGTAAATAAATAAAACTAAAAAATAAATAGATACTGATGTTAGCAATTAAATATTTTGCTGCAATACTTTGATTTTGATTTTGATTTTGATATGAGCAATTGGATTTTGCTGTGAGTATTTTGTCGATGTGACAATTGTAAGTCATTGTAAGTTTTTAATTAGTTAGAAGTTTACTGATCGACAATAAAAGTTTCAACGTACATTAAAATGAAAAGTCGAGGCTCTTCTTACCTGCTCCTGATCGAAAGTATATCGAATTTCCAGGAATTAATAAAACAAGAGTTGTCCTATTTAGATTCACTCCGTGATCTTGCATTTCCTGGAAACTGCATGCCGCTGCATTGAGAAATTTCCTGGTCTGCCTTTTCAATCTGTTGTTGTATTTCCAATCATCGGCATTACCACACTGTTCAACTATCTCTTGAGTTATCGTAGATGCCTCGATTTTATTAACTGCAATGACTTTGGCATCCTATTAATTGAAAAAAAATCTTAAAAATCGTGATTCTAAAATATTTCATTATAGCAAAAAATACTCTATGTCTCCTAACTATAAACAATGCACTGGAAGCTATCGGCAAACCTGTTACCTGTTACCTATCTTCTGCGCTCCGGGTGACACATAAGGCATCCAGGAGATCGTTGGCAAACCGTCGTCACAAACTTTTGAATTTATAAACGGGACGTTTTAAAACTCGAATAATTACCACAATGATGTGGGTTTTTTTGCTTTAGTAGTCACACTTTTTTCTGACTCCCCACAAAAAAGCCCAGTTAAACATCATGTAGAGAATAAATCTTCTGACGTTAATTGGATGACGTCTTCAGTTTTAGTTTATGTATAATAAATTATGACAATTTAAGTTTTAACCAAAAACGTACATTTTTGAAAAAAATTGTTTTACTTTCATATTTTCCATTCTGTTGTTAAATATTTTCCTATTTGAGCATGTAAAATAATACATGTTTTCTACTAATCTCAAGAATATTTTAATTACGTTTTCAGCACGGTTTAAACTGGTCGTTCATTGATGAAGATATCCGCTGTTCATTGAGACGTAGGCGCTTGTTATCATTGCTTTTTAGAGGTCTCTGATTGGCTGGTGCATGTTACACTAGCTTTCTCAGTATCAAACTCAAACTCAACGTAGTTCTGATCTGTGCGTCGTTTGAGAAAGTTTTCTCAAGTTTGCTGTTTATATCTTGCCACAAAGTTTGTAAATTTTGCTATTCTTAATTCCATGGAATACTTTGACGAATTCGGTGCGTGTCTTCAATTGAAAAAATCGTAAGTTACTGTGACGTTCCCAAAAGGACCGCGCAAGTTCGATAGAAAGACACAAGATGACGGTAAAATTTGACGGAAAAATTAAGTGGTTTCAAAAATCAAGCCTAGTAGCAATCGAGCTAAGTTTGTACAGGACAAAAAAACAAAATTAAATTGGCCGCTTACTTTGCTCCTCGAAGAGTTTATCGATGAACTTATATCCATTATTGTCCACAAGTGCTTTCAGAATTCTTGTAATATTTTTTGCACGCGAAATGTCTCCTTTCCAATTATAAACTGTTAGTTTCAATGAAACTTACTCGACAAACGCCTTAGTGTCATGACAATACATATAGCTCGACAACAAAATATATCTCACAAAAAGTAACTCGTTCAAATCTAAAATCTTCTACTCGCTTGTTTCTTATTGCATGCCGAAACACAAACTTTTTTCTCAAAGCTGCACGCTTTACTGTTGCGAGGCAACGGTATAAAATATAAATAGGAAATATTCCCCCTGGCCGTCGGAGTGAACGAGGAGCCACTTTTGTCCGTGTTGAAGACGTCATGTGCTGAAGTTTTTCGAAACATCCAAGATGGCGGCCATTATGGCGGACATGTTGTGCAATGGTTGTTGCCGTAACAACAGTTCTTAATTAAAACTTGATTGTGTCTAGGAAACTAACTAACTAGGCCGCCAATATTGCTTGGATCGGATGCCAAAATGGTTAGTATTTATGTGTTACAGTTTGGAAAACCGCTTGTCCATTTACGTTATAATTTAAAGTGCCCGCGGCTCGTAGCTCGTAAACTATTGGAGGGAACACAATGAAACTTGGTGATATGTACAACTTCTCAATCTAAGCAATTTGAATTATTTTTGATGGACGTAATAAAGCAATTTGAATTATTTTTGATGGACGTAATAAAGCCGCGATTTTGGATTCTATGGCGGCCATGACATCAAAAAATGGTCTTATTTGACTCAAAATTTGTGGAAAACTGTTGGAATGAGCTTTAATTAGTAAAAAATACAGTTTCACAGAAAAAAAATCAGAAAATTAAAATTATGAGAAAAATTTGGGAATATTTAACGAAAATTTTCGCTGACCCTTTAATCAGAAACTGGTTGCCATGGAAAACTTTGATTAAAAAACAAAACTTTAACACATAAAATTGTTCCTTTATAAATTTTAGGAAAAGTCACAAGGCTTTGGAGTGCTACCTTTAAGGTTCGTTTTATAGAGACGTTTGAATTTGAAGCGGGCACTTTCCGCCCCCCCCCCCTCCCTCCCCCTGACGTGTAAGATAGGGTTAAATAACGGCAATGAAGTTACCTGACAAGACAATTCTTGTGATACAAGCTCATTTATGAAGGAATTATTTTTATTTACTTTACCTTTCTTGGTCCATTTCTTAATTGAACTTAGAGCGAATTTTTTTTTTTGTTATTTTCATCTTAAGCACACAATATTCCAATTTTGCAATTGCGACAACAAAATAAGTGTCTGGATATAACTGACTGGCGGTATGGTAAATTTCCCCACATATTCAGTCGTGATACTGAAGCATTTTTCTCCTGAAAACTTGCCAGGCACCAAGAACAATAATGAAAGACGAAAATATAGCTGTGGTCTTCAGGTAGTCTCCCTGCATGACGTAGCAGTTTTGACAAACTAACACTCAAAACATTGATAACTATTTACTTTCTTATCCAATCAGCTAAAGCTTTTGGAAAAAGACGTAAACCATCCTTTGTAACCAAAAACCCGAATCACTAATTCGAATGGAACTTAGTACTAGAGGGAAAATTCCCTTTTGTGTTTCTGTCTAGGTATTTTCTTTATCTTCTCAACAAGCACATTTTTCTGTCAAAGCGATTCATTCCTTTTAATCAGTACACGTTTCACAAACAAAAAGAAAGAAGTTCTTAAATGAACAAATTATCATGTCAGTTGGAGCTGACACTTTCCAGTTGAAAGCATTCGTAACTTGACGAAATAGCTTGACTTCGCAGCAATGGGCTGGTTTTTAGACTTGTTCAAGAGAAACAAACAACAATGGCAGACGTAAGTTTTTATAGTAGAAAAATATTGCTTTTTCTCGGAATTTACGACGGACTTCATTTGCGGGCTCGGCCGGACCAACAGAGCTTGCTCTTGACATGCCCGGGCAGGTTGCGCTATCATTTCGTTCTGTCATAACTCACCAGATTCCCTCTAAGTCATTAATATTTCGAGCTGAACAGGTTAATTGAACGGCTCTATTCCATAACATCTTTGCTACAGTCTATAATTTTGTGCAACTTGTCTGCGAACGATGTCTAGCATTGCGACGTATACGTATAAAGTTCCACGAAGCATTAACAGTCCTTCATTTTACAGCAACTTTCCCAAATAACACATAGTTAAGCTAAGAATACAATGAAGTTACCTGATTAGACAATTCTTGTTACTCAAGCTCATTTACGAAGGGAATTTTTTTTATAATTTTTGCCTTTTTTTCTTGGGCCATTTCCTAATTAATGTGAATTTATATTTTGCTATAAGCAAAACGAAGATTCATCTTTAGCACAAAACATTCCCATTTTAAAGTTGCGACAACCAGATAAATGTCTGGATATAACTTACTGCCGGTATTGTGGAGTTGGTTGTTCCCATTTTCAGTCGTAATGCTGAAAGACTTTTCTTCTGAAAGCTTATGCAGCTCACTTGCCAGGCACCAAGAATAATAATGATAAACGAAAATATAGCTGTGGTCTTCAGGCAGTCTCCCTGCATGACGTAGCAATTTTGACAATATTGATAACTTTACTTTCTTATCCAATCAGCTAAAGCCTTTGCAAAAAGACATAAACCATCCATTTGTAACCAAAAACCAATCTCTAAATAGAAAGGAACTTAGTACTAGAAGGAAAAGTCACTTCCGTGTTTCTGTTTAGATATTTTCTTTATCTTTATAACAAGTACATTTTTCTGTCAAGGTTAGCGCAGTAGGTAAGACCTCTGACTGCCAACCAGAAGGTCCCGGGTTCAATCCCCGGCCTGGTCGAGGGTTGAACTTTGGTCGACCTTCTTTCGCCACACCGTCCGTGGACAGGGACATTATATATAAGCCCTTGGCATGGTCTAGTCGCTCGATGTTCTATTTGGGAACTTAAACAAACCCACACACTTCTCGAAAAGAGTAGGGGTGGTCTGTTAACTGAGGGCGCAACTTAATGTCTCAGACAGAAACCATTGTTAGCTACTGATAGCGGCCTGTCTAAGGACCTCAACCACTGGACCATATACTCGACGTGAATAGGTTGCTGAAACGCCCCGTGGGGAGCAACTGAAATATATTGATATTGACATTGAAGATTTTAAAGTCGTTTTCATCAAGTTCTTAATTTGCATATTTGAGGTTCCAGTTGAAAACAATCGTCATTTGACAACACAGTTTCGAATTTGCAACAATGAGCTCGTTTTTAAACTTGTTGTGGAGAACAAATACAACAATGGCAGACGTAAGTTTTTATAGTAGAAGAAAAGTTGTTCTTAGGCCCTCGATTTAGCCTTGAGTATTGCTTGCCTTATAATTACGCATTATCGCCCGGTTACGCAAGTATGACCACATCAGACAGACTCTTAAAGACCTGACCTGGTTGCCATCTGAGCAAAGTTAACCTGATATCACAAAAAGTATTGAACGGCACAGCCCGTCATTACTTGCAAGAACTATTAAACCGCTACGAGCCGCCACACCTACTTCGATCGTCAAGCGATAAGTGGCGATTCGCCATACGCCTCTACAGCCAGGAAACTTATGGGGGCATATACTCCATGCGAAAATGCCATGAATGCACCCTCGTTACAAACTCTAATAAACACTGCTAGTACTAACACTAATAACTAATAATGTTAATGCTAATAACAAAATAATATAACCTGACCCAAACTTTTGTAAGATTTAATGATGGTCTGTAAAATTCCGAACTATTGGGACTGGTTTATAACGAGGGTCCATCCATGGCATTTTCGCATGGAGTATATAACCCCTTATGGGCGTCGAGCTTTCGCGATAATGGCACCGGATTTGTGGAACAAACTGCCACTGGAGTTAAGAAGCCTCAATAACTCAAACATTTTTAAATCTAGTCTAAAAACATATATTTTTGAACAAGCTTATGACTTATAGTTTATACTGATTATACTTAACAACATAGATACAATTAGCTTTAGCAATTAGTCATTAGATAGGGTTAGCACTTTTTATTGATAGAAATATTCATTTAACATTCATTTTGTAAAGCGCTTAGAACAGTAATGTATAGGCGCTATATCAAAAAATCTATTATTATTATTATTATCATTATTAATCACCGATAATCACCGATCACAACAACAAGTTGTATTCAAGATCGGTTAACCCATCGAATTTTTCTTATATAGAAAATCGAGCTGGACATCATCCTAGTTTCTCCAAAGTACGCTTCGCTATATGGAACGCTCAGTCAATCGACAAGAAGGCTGCTCTGATTTATGATATAGTACAGTCTAATAAGTTAGACATTTTGCCAACTACAGAAACTTGGAGTGTATCGAGAAACAACTCTATCGTTGCGAAGATTATTAATCCCTTCTCACTGCCATAAAAACTGACTTCTTCAAGGAGAAGTTCAAGCAAACAAACAGAAATCAGTTGTTCAAAGTCTTGAACTTAATGTTTTCCTTGAAAAACAGCACTGTTCTACCAAAATACCAGTCCTTAGGACTGCTTTTAGAACAGTTCAGTGATCATTTCAGTGGCAAAATTGACAACATTCGATCGAGTCTGCCACTTCACAAATAAACGCCGCTGATCAAAGTCTATGTTTTGCTGAATTTATTGAGTTCAGTTGACTCTACATTTGTACGAAATACCATTAACAATTTATCAACGAAATCCTGCTACCTTGATCCAGCGCCAAAACATATTGTTAAAGACTGTGCAGATACACTAGTCCCGACGTTGCCGGACACATATAGTAAACAAAATTTTAACCACTGGAATACGTTGTTTAAATCATCACATATTCGTCCGATGTTTAAGAATAAGCCAGACTTGGATGCCGATATACATGACAATTATAGACACGTTTCCAATACTCCATTTGTATCCAAAGTGGTTGAGAAATGCGTCTCTGTCCAAACTGACGCATACCTTTTATCGAATAAACTATATGCATCAATGCAGTCAGCCTACCGCAAGAATCACTCGACGGAAACCGTCCTACTCCGCGTGTCACCAATGACATATTGAGAGCAGTTGATGAACACCAAGATTCCGTACTTATATTCTCGATCTATCCTCAGCATTCGACACGTTAGACCACGACATTCTACTAAACAGATTTAGAGACTACTTTGGTTTTGGAGGTACGGTACTGCAATGGTTTGCCTCCTATCTTAGTGATCGCACATACTCTGTCGTGATTAACAATCAAGTCTCCAACCCTCGCAGATTAAAGTACGGTGTACCCTAAACGAACCGTACTTGTCCGCTTTTATTTACTCTCTACGTGGCTCCTGTACAAGATATTATTCACTCGCATAATTTGAACTGTATATTCTATGCCGATGACACCCAGCTCTACATCATAATGAATCCATCGGAACTACATCTTTCTTTTCAAAGGCTGTGCCTCTGTGTAAAAGAAATTCTAAACTGGATCCGAAACAACATGCTCATGTGTAACCAGGGAAAGACAGATATCGCCCACTTTTCTTTCCGTTTTATTAAAAACCTGGTTCTGAAAAATTTTACATTTGCACCCTCGACCGTTGAAGTATCAGCAAAGTCCGAGACCTCGGAGTTACCCTGGATCGTAAACTAACCCTCACTCAGCAAATAAATGAAGTCTGCAAGAAAGCTATAGTCGTCATTAAGTATGTTGGGAAAATACGCCAGTATCTATCCAGGCAAAACCTAGAACAAATCGTCCACGCTCTCATAATATCTTGCTTTGACTACTGCAACAGTATACTCTACGGTCTCCCCTCCTACGAAACCAGCAAACTTCAACGGATACAGAGCACTGCTGCTCGCCTAATGACAGGATTCAGGCACTAAGAACATATCACTCCCGTCCTGAAATCCTTACACACAAATCTTTACCTTATGGTCAACGATCTTTCTATTTTGCTACGCCACATTTATGGAACTTGCTAGTACCTAAATCGCTGAAACATTCTTCAAACATTCAAACTATAAATCAAATCTCAATACCTTTTTATCCAAGGAGTTTTATCGTAACAATTATATAATTTAAATTCGTCTGCCGCGATACGAGGGATGGGTTCTACAAAGCTCGCTCATCCCTTTGCGGATTTACAACAAGAGACCTTGACCTTGGTCGCGCTTCAGATAATCAGATCTGAGTCGTTGACTGAATTTAATAAGAAGCTATTTGAAGATGCCCTCAAGCTTAGGAAAGATCTGAAGTATAATTACATTTGGTCGAGAACTACGGAAATATTCATCTCAGGAGGGATGAAAACAGCCATACAGTCCATGTCAAGAACGCCGAGGTCCTCCCAGGGCTCAGAGAGAAAGCCGGCCGACGGCATTAACTACAGAGTACAGATAAGCATGCATAAACTGTCCTAGTTAATCGTAGTATATTTAAATGAGTATTTATATTTATATTATGAGTGAGTTCAACTATGGATAAGTGCCCTATTTGTTTGAAATCAATTAGAAAGAACAGCCGTGCAACTGAATGTGATTTATGCCTGAAGTGGTGTCACTTCAAATGCTCTGATATGTCGGTTAAGACTTTTAACTACTACTATATTTCAAATGACCTTTGGTTATGCAAGCCTTGTAGGCAGAAAACATTTCCCTTCCATGATATTAACACATCTGAGCTTCTGAATGAAACCTTTAATTCAAATACACTTTGCCAATGTAGTTCATCCATAGATAATTTAAGACTCTCAAATCTACCGCAATTTGATACCATTTCTCAAATCTCTAAATTGCCTAATTTATTTAATTTTGATCCGGATGTAAACATTCCGTTAAATGTTAATTTCAGATATTATACTCCCCATGAATTCCATAACTGTCCTGATCTGCATACTAGTACACCTGAGAGTCTTTTACCTTTTTTACTGCAATATCAGAAGCCTCTTAGCTAATCTTGACAACATGATGAATTTACTAGGCACTTTAAAATACCCTTTTAAAGTTATTGGTTTATCTGAAACTTCGCTAACCAATGATAAAGCCTCCTTAAGTAATTTAGCTATACCGGGTTTTAACTTTATTTCTCAACCATCCAACTACAATGTCGGTGGAGTAGGCTTTATATTGCAGACAATTTAACTTTTGACATTAGGGATGATTTAAGTTTTTCCTCAGACCAACAAGAATCACTTTGGGTTGAGAAAACAAGAAGATAATCTGTGGGGTGATCTATAGACATCCCAATAGCACTCTGCAATCATTCTTGGATGACTTATATAGAACAATAGAAAAATTTACAAAGAAGCTAACATTGTATACTTATGGGGGACCTTAACATAAATCTACTAAATAGCGATTCACACAATTTGACAGATGACTTTATAAACACCTTATTTTCCTACTCCTTCCAGCCACATATACTGCAGCCTACTCGCAAAACCAACCATTCTAATACGCTTATTGACAATATTTTCTTTAACTCATTGGAACATGTTATTCTGAGTGGAAATATTATTTGCGACTTGTCTGACTATCTCCCAAACTTTCTCATCATTGATTCAATCCTTTCCCTTCCCTCTATAGAAGTTTATAAAAGAGATTATTCAAGCTGTTGTTACCCTTGGCTTGACTGAACTGTAGTCCGTTTCACATGCACCAAATGTTGACCCAAATGTTCATCATCCACGTATTTACTTCAAAGCTGATGACATTTGCTCGGTGTCACATGGCGATTTGCTATAAATAACAAGCTCAATTCCATTCACGGTTCACAGAAAGAAAGAAATTGCGAGCGAACTAAATTAAATAGTCAAAATGTCTAATACATGTACTTACAA
>JAOEHT020230475.1:0-10878 GCA_025448195.2 Parazoanthus atlanticus | reverse complement strand
ATATATAAGCCCATCTAACTGCTAACAAAAATAATATTCCGGTTATAAGGCCCCCCCGGATACAAGCCCTCCCATGTATAGGCCCATCTAATATACTGCGGTTACAAATGCCCCTTTTTATATTTATTGTTCCTTGTTTCCTTATAAATACCACAATTTCACATCGAAAGTTAGGAAGCTACAATACAAATGAAGCTTGGAACAATAGTTTTAATCATACTATAGATACCAATTGGCATTTTTATCGAAGTGTTTTTGTTGTTGTGACTCACGAAAATGTATTTTTAAGAAGCACTATAAAACATGGTATGTTGGTTTTAATTTATTTCTCAGATAGTATCTGCTCATTTCGAAACGTTTTTTTATACTGCTTGTAAGCCGACCCCAAACCCCTTACGAACTTATATAAGCCTAGGGCTTTAAAGTGTGATTCTACGGTATGTAACAGAGAACAACTGACAAATCAAAAACTGCAGATCCTAACGATTTTATAATTAAAGAAAATATGTATTAGAAACATCCAGCTATTTGCATTTATAAAACAAGCAACATGCAGTTGATAGCGCAAGAAATGAATGTTTGTATTGAAGAACAGACTTATAAGTGAACAATTTTAGCTATTGCCACCAGAGAAGAGTTAAAAACTCTTTAAATCCAGTTTTAAGGTTGTAATTGACGAAATTTTCCCTGAAGCAGATGTAGCTCTAAATTTACCATAATTCAGTTTTCGGGTTTGGGTAAAGACAGATTGGTATTAATGTCTTTAGTTATCTAATGCATAATAGTAAATATAATAATAATAATAATAATAATAATAATAATAATAACAATAATAGTATAAGATATTTTAGGAGGAATTTCCAGTCACCAATTGTGATTTTCATGTGGGTCTTCCGTAGGACAAAATTATACTAAAATATATAAAATAATGTATTAACAAAATATTGGCTATAAATTACAAACACAGAGAATGAATAAATGCTAAGAAGTCTAGTAAATGACATAATGACTTCGTATGAAGAACTCTACCAACGATAATAAGGAGGGGAGAGGGCAACTGAACTAAAGGAAAATCAGTTGAGAACCTGATCACCAGCCACTAAGATCACTTTTGTATACTAATGTCTTCAATTGTGCACCTTCAGCGGACAATTATTTTGCTGGTACTGATCGATGTTGTCTTGATATGGATGTGCTACCCGACCTTCTCTAATGGTTAACACAGCTTTCGTTTGCACAGCATTTAATACATACATTTTAGATCTTAAAACCCAAAATGATCTCAAATGGAATACCAAATTGACACCTGTAGCACAACTCAAGTGTGCTGGAGCTAAGATAGACACTTAGTTGTGATTTTCCAGCAACTATTCATCTTCAGCGGATTATTTTGCTTGTAATCGCCGTTGTTTGGATGTGATACCCGACCTAGCTTCTTTAATGGTTAACATAGCTTTCTTTTTGCGCAGCAGTTTATACCCTTGTTTTAGGTCTCAAAACCCAAAATGATCTCAAATGGAATACCAAATTGACACCTTTAGTACAACACAGTCAAATGTGCTGGAACTGAGATAGAAATGTTGTTATGATTTTCCAGCAACTATTCATCTTCAGTGGACAGCGACCTCGTGGGTAACCGGCGTTGTCTTGGCGTGGTACCAGTCCTGGCTCTGCTGGAGAACAGCTTCGCTGTGCAGGAGGTGTTTCAGATGATCATCCAGCACCTCAACCAGCTTTTCATCCAAGTGGACAACCTGTTCCTCAAGGCGGTGGAACACGGGCTGCTGGAGACGCTCTGTAATGTTGCGTGCGGTCTCTGCTCAGTGCAGCACAAGCAACAGTGAGTACTCGCAGTTGTCTCAATTTATATATTTTGTATATACGTAGCTTGCTAGCTCTTTTAGAACATTAGTACTATAAATGTAAATTATATATTTTAGTTCTAGTCTATTTTTAGATTTGTTGTTACCATTAGTCATTTACAGGCAAAAGAGCCACAAAGTGGGAGAACTGTAATAAAATCATTATTATTTTTATTTTTATTATTGATGCTGTTAGGCTGTGAAATGCAAGTCATTTGTAGCTAAATTGCCATAATCATTTGTTTTGTTCTACCTATAATTTCAAGTTCACGATTAACTTGGGGTGTATTCGATTGGCGGTATTCCGTTGTAGGAATGTTTGGAATAAAAATTTTGATCGCTTCAAATGATGAACATCTTCTTTCGAAATATACAAGATTCAGCTAACCCTAACCTTAATTCGGATAATCGGGTTTTTCTTGCTGCTTCGAGAGAGTAGTTAGAAATTCTCCAGACTGTATTTCTGTACCAGAATACGGTCAATCAAACGCTTCCTTAGACCCAAATATCCGGATAGTTTTTAGATACTTAGATTTAGAAGCCATGAAATATTCAGAAAAAATTAGGTTATTTAGAAAACAATGTGGTTCATAAGATAAGTGGTCTCAAAACGCACTTTCGCCTTACCGTGCTTAAAAAATTCAAGTGATTATGGTCAGTCCCGTTGCAACATAAACAGAGACTTCATGAGTGGTGTATCCCGCACTTCTAATAGCAACTATAGCCTTGTATTTTTTATGGACTTTCTTTGGACTCGCTTCATAATTCATGCTATCTATGGATACTTAATGTTTCCATACTCGGCTCGTGTCACAATCCAAAATGATCGTAAACAGGGTTGGAAAGTCGTTGAATTTTACAAATTCGTTTTCTAGGCCTTGAAAGTCATGGAATTTTGATCTGGGTCATGGAACACGAAAATTTCTATGAAAACAGGTTTACTATAATGAGTGAGAAGAAAACTGAAACTCGACTCCAGCCAGCCTGGGTGAACTGAGATCGTAAAAAACCGGAATTAACTTCAGGGTTGGTACGGCTCTATAGAAAACCTGGAAAGTCATAAAATTTTAACGTTTCAAAATCCAGGCCTGGAAAACTTGGAAAATCAAAATTGGTCTTGGAAAGTCGTGGAAAATCAGATCTATGTGTGAACGAAGTAAAGATATTTCATCAAATCATGGAAAACAGCTTCATGATCCGTCAATTTTTAGGACATTTTCATAGTTCTTTGTCATGGGTTTTGTAATATATGGCCATGAAAAGTCATGGAAATTTCATGGAATATAGTTGTAAAACATGTGTACAAACCCAGTAAGTTTTATGAAATAAGAACACTAACGTGGGACGCATTCATGTGGGACCAGAGTCGGGAATAGGTTTTTCGAGTTCAAAAGCCAATCAGAATGCACGAAAAGCAATGTCTTTGTTCACTGAACATTATGACGAACTTTTTGTGCAGTTAAATATTTCGGTCAGTATAGATTATAACAGTTTCGTACCAACGTCAACCACAAGACCAGCAAACTCGCTTTGATAAGGAAAAAATTACAGAAAAACTGAACTATCCTTCTTCATGCAACAGAGGACTGAACATCGCGTAGTTACATTGCTTATTTTGAAGTTGTAGCAGTAGCTAATAGAGAAATTAGACGATGAACTCAACAGGAACCATCAGTCTTGTCTGTTTTTATACGGTGAGAGAGAGTTTTCACCATTTTTCGCGGTCCAGCTTGCTTGGCAATATGTGTGTGTGTGCCCTCAATGCGAAGTGTGTGCGGTGACTATGTGTATGATTGCATATTACAGTGTACATACCTATATGTGTAACTCTCATTATAATTCAACAATAAATACGGCGTTACCATTGGTTAGATTCAACCACGTGATTTTCTTCCCAGGGCAAATATCAGTGAATAGGGCAAATATCACCACGGAAGCTGTCAACTTCAAAAACATTGCTTCAAGTTAAGAAAGTGATTTTCCAAAAAGCAACCCACGATACTTTCACGTGATGGCTACCTCGTTTTGTTATAAGGACCAATCATATGTCATGTTTAGTTTAATGACGTAATAAAAGGCCATGACATATCACGTGCGCTTGAATTTGTGGCCCTGACCTCTGCCGTCTTTGTTGTTTGTTTGTTTGTCTATGGTGAAAAATTATTGTTGATTCATAAAACGAATAAAACTACTACCGTGGTCTTGTATGTGCATGTGTATGTAGTGTGTGTTTGTGTGTGTGTAAACATATATACATAATAAGTCAGTTTATCTGATATTAACAATGGTCAAGATTTTGATATTCCTTGAACAATTTGAAAAATATGAAATGCAAGAAATCCACCAAAGATTCAGTTGCGAGATGATTCTGCATGGATAACTTCACTTCACTTCACTCAGAATGGTTTAATTTTTGATTTACTCAGATTTTGCGAGGCTTTCAATTGCTGAAGACAAACTGCTTTGGACACAAAGTGGTATAACTAAAATAGAACACAACAATATAACAAGCACGGGACCACGTTATACCACACACCGTTTATTACTGCATCACTTTCTTGTCTACTGAAAACAATGATTCTCGGCCATGTTACGAGTCCACGTTCTACCCAGTACCCTCTGTTATTGCGTTACTTTCTCATCTGCTGAAAACATAGATTCTCTGCCATGTTACAAGTCCACATGCCCTACCCAGCATCCTTTGTTATTGTATCCCTTTCTCATCTTCTGAAAACATTGATTCTCTGCCATGTCACAAGTCCACGTTCTACCCAGCACCCTTTATTATTGAATTTCTTTCGTCTACTAAAAACAGTGATTATTTGCCTGTTTGAAGTACATCTTTCAAACGTTGACACTATATCTAATACAGTCAGACATGGTGACCATAAATGTCCACCCTCAGACAAGACCATTTTTTATATGCTATTGGTATGAAGCGAATGTAGCGGGCTCTTGTGGGCAGCGGTAGCACGTTCTTCACGACTGTGTTCACATCACTGTTCCCGTTGAAGACCTAGAAAACAAAAAAAAATACTTTATTCGTAATAAAAGCTGCTTCTGTCTTTTTTACGTTTTATTTGTAGTACAGTGAATGCTAAATCAGTAAGAGGGAAAGTGCTGAATGCATTCTAAGGGTGCGTTCAATAGTCCATGCAGTTTCGCATTCCCAGTTACCGCTGATTGCAATGACCATAGACTAATTTCTACAGCGTTAGCCTCGACTTGGTGTTGAATATACATACCGTACATGTAGCTCATATTTACATTGGTATTTATGAATATTTAACATCAAGTTGAGGCTAACGCTGTGAAAACGAGTCTGTAGACATTGTAATCAGCGGCAACTACGAAGACGAAACTGGACTATTGACCAAATTTTCGAAGGGAAGCCGGTGAAGCGGTAAACAATCAAAACACTGATTATCCGAATTGAGAATTTAGAGCGAGCTTAAAACTTGCAGCTCGTTTTGTATATTTTAAAAGAAGCTGCTGTTGGATTAAAGAGATCAAAGTTTCTATTTAGCATATTCATATTCCGGAATATGATTAATCAAGCGCACCCTAAGTGGATGTAGGTTATAGAAATAGAAAACTGGTCCGCTTGCTATTTTGACTTACAGAAGCACGCGCCGGGGAATTTGTAAACGCACGAGAGAAGTGTTTCGGCTGTTTCTCGTGCTTTGCACCCCTTCTCGAGTGTACTGCAAATTCCCAGGTGCTTCTACAACTCAAAATAGCAAGTGGACAAGTTTCTAATTTTTTAATAGAATAAGCCAATGAAATATACCTTAGAAAAAGCAAAAAAATCTCCAATTGTAGCTCACAGTAGCAGCTCTCCAAGTCTAACTGTTGAAATATTGCTCACTATAACTCAACAATAATTTTCATATTGAAAACGCGCAATGCTATTGGTCAGAATCGATCACGTGATGCACGCTGTAAGGGCCACTATTTTTCGTAACAGCAGGGCCAATATCTGTAACCGCTGGCAAGCAATTTTTTCGTTTTTGTTGCGAAAAAATGGCCGAAAATTCAGCTTCCGGGTTTGGAACAACAACGAAAAAAAAGACGTAGCATGTAAAAAGTTCAATACCGCAAAATACAAAGAGTTCAACAAAATTTGCCTTTTTGTTTCAATTGCATTCATCGCTCGCGCTTTGCCGCTCCATGAGAAAATTATTATTGAATCATAAAATAAATAAACCCACTCTGCGCTATTATTGTATCAGCTATACAGGCCCTCGTCTAAAAACGTGTCCTCAAAGTTTCACATTCGCCCTCGGCTCTGCCTCGGGCCGGGCAAATGTTCACTTTTCGGACACTTTTTCAGCCTCGGGCCTGTATAGCTCGATACAAAAAGCGTGGAGGGGGTTTATTCACTAAATAGTCCAGTTTCGTGTTCCCAGTTGCCGCTGATTACTATGACTATAGACTCATTTTTACAGTGTTATTCTCGACTTGGTGTTGAATATACATAAATATCAGCAGGAAAGATTGGAAGTCCGAACCTTCAACAATACACGGATAGCACTAGATCAGAAGGGCCACAAGGAGGTTACACTTGCTACCAAACTCGAACAAACACTCACACTTAGAAAAATTGCAAGTTAAAAGAGAAGCTAAACTGAAGAAAACAAGAATCTACTTAAAACGAAGATAAGGGTACTGATGAGTATCGAACCAGGAACGCTGACACTCCCGAGTCCATGAACTGCCACTACACCAACCAATCAATTTGCTCAGTGCCAACTACTGAATTTCTATTTTATAAATGTCCCAGTCCCTTTTCTCAAAAAAATGACAAAAGAAAATAACCAAGACCTCAACCCTCGGAATATTTAACGATGGCCGTAAAAATTTGAACCCTGAAGATTGGCCACGAGTTTGGGCTCGATCTCCTTTTGGGCATCTGATCTAGCGCTATCCGAAAAAATCATAGTGTTTTTCAACCCCAAAATAACGAAACAAAAATGTCTACGTGAATTAGGTCACGATGACGTTATTGGAGAGATTAAGCACCACGTATAGGTGAAACGGCAAACGGCAGAAATGGAAATGAGATACAAAATTATTCACAAGAACGCTTGCAAAGATTGCATAGCAGTCCCTCTCTTAATCTTAAAGACTGAACAGGAAAGGTTTCAGAGAAAAAATAGAGTGTTGTGCAGTCTAGTCCAACGAAAAATATAGTCGCGAGACCATTTTTCACGTATGCGTAGTGCATAATCTCTCTATTTGCCGGAGTAATAGTGGTCAAAAACTAAAATCGGCTGGTCGAAATCTCTAAGTCCTAATAATGCCATCAATTTCAAATGCAAATTGTTTAATTGATTAATTATTTAATGATCTTTTTCATTTTAAATGGAAGATTAATGCGTCAGCCCTATTAGATAGAAACGTTTGTAAGGAGGAGGTTACATCTGTGGGCTGCTGTAGAGCCAAACCAACCAGTGTAATCCAATTAGGAGTATTAAGTTTTATATCTCAAAGTATTATCAGAAACATTATAGAACTTAGCAGATATCATTCACTTAAAAGATGAGATTTGTTGGAGCAAGATGTTAAGATAAGTTTTCGGAGGGGAGCTATGTTTGTGCACTGTACAAATCCTCGATTAACAGTGATTAAATGTGATTTTCTTCAAACTATCTACGTCTTACTACGTACCAAGTGTACTGAAAAAAAACACACAAACATCTCCGGCCATGGTGGATGGGAACAATACAGACAATATCTAAATAATAACGCCCAGCTTCTTGAGATTGTTTATGCAGACGCATCCAGTCCCTTTTCATATCTGAAGTGTCCAATATTGTGCCATTGTTACTCACCATTCTCCAATTTCTCCTTGGCGTGTGATGACGAAATCCTTTCGTACCTTTAACAACTTAACGTTCTTCACGATATCACAAATACTCTCTGCAATGGGATGACAATAAACGGAGACACAAGATGCAAAAGTATCCGCGTAGCGTAAATGACTCAATTATGTATTTTCAATGCAGGACGGGACAATGTTATTATTGGTTGTAATTAAAGTGATTGGAGAAAAAATGTTTATTTAATTTTCATAAAAGAAAAAGAGAGAAAAACTATTTGTTTTCCTTCAACTGTTTCCCCTTTTCTCGTCCGGAGTCACAAACTGGAATTGGGTTCGATGTGAGTGTTGGTTTGCGAAAGTTTCACATTTATATCACAATCTCGTTCCCAGTGCCCATGTTCGTATCTGGACGTTGGGCTCTCGAAGCCGCTCTAGGAGTTAATCATTCCGGCACCAGCGCATGCGTTACACAAACTAGCGCCAGTATTTTATCCTATTATCAAGAAAAGATGACAGTCACAGTAACATGTCTAACATATATCTTGTTCATTCACAGTACAACAAGATCTGAGTTTTCATGTTGAAATAATTTCGTGGCAAGCCAACTTTTGCATTGTTGTTCCCAAGTCTTCCGCAATTCCCAGAGCCCAACTGAATCCTTCTGCTGGCGAGATAGGAAAATGGGCTCTTTGAAAACGAGCTCAAGTTGTGAAATAAAACTGATCAGTAAGCACAAGAACAAGCGGCAGGAAAATCCCAGTGTCAACATGATTGAAATAAACACACGCGCAAGCCCAAGAAAAAGAAACAGTTTCCTTTTTCTTGTGCTTGTGCTTAACCTTATTTTGCTTGTTTCTCCAGTGTGAACATCCGTGAAACAAGCATAAACTACACTGTACTCTGTTGTCGTCACCAGTCCACTTTGCGCGTGCTTGTTTTCTGTTTTCTTGTGCTTATCTGACGTGTGTGAACAACCCTTCTTCAGTATGCTTGTACTTATCTCACAAGTGTGAACAAGACTTAACAGGTCTTAACAGTTGGTTTACAACTGTTAAATCCGGTGTTCAGAACTCAACGAGCGCACCATAGAGGCATGTTTCGGGATTTTCAGTTCAAATTCTTCAGAAAGTAAAAACGTAAAAAAACGCAAGAAATTTGGCTTTTCAAGGTTTCAAATGCTTGACGAAATCATAAGATAACTACTAAACTATAGAAATAGATTTTATTGTAGGATTACATCTGCGTTCAGTTTCGGTTCTAATTCAAACTCTTAACACTAGTTAAAACAACATTAAAGATGGCTCAAAACATAGGTGAATTGAAATCTTCTTTAAAAGTAAAACATGTGAAAACTTTTTAACCCTTTCAATTCTTATAATATATAAGAGGATTTTTTATAACTTTGAAAGAGCACACTGAGAGGCAAGTTATAAAGAACTGAATAAGAAGAGGGGCGTACGAAGGGAGTGGGGGGTCCCTAGTCGGGATCACGTCTAAGACCAATATCACGCAAGTTTAGCGGATATAGAAATAAACACTAAGGGTCAATTCTAATTTTATGAAAAAATAGTTTCATTTGTAAATTCCAAGTGTAAATGTAGGGTATTACTGAATTGACTCCAGGTTTCAATAATTGTATAGCAAAAAGACTAATTTTGTACTTCCAATGAAGGTTGTATTCAGTCTTTGTTGGAAATGTATTGGTCGACTGTATCTTTGTTGCCAGTCGCGCATTCGTAAATGTTTTTATTATACTTCACAATAATCATTTAGCGTAAAAAGGAGGTATATTTTTCATGTTGTCTTAATTAGATAGGAAAAACCAGATCTGACCAAAACTATTTCAACAACAATTTACGAGAACACTGAGGAAAATAAAGACCAGTTAAGAGGTCGATTTAAACCTATTTTGGTTAGAGTTAAACTTTATAATAAAAAGATAATAAAACATATGAAATATAATACAATGCAATGTGAATCTTTCTCCGTTCGTTTCGGGCGGTTAACCGCCAAATTATCCGATCGATAAACTCGATTACTAAAGAGAAATGAATTGTCTTTCGACACTTTCTCATAATCAAACTTATTAAAAAATAAATAGTACCATACTTGTTTTCACTATTGTAACTTTGGAACATTTTCCACGGTGATCATCTAAAATGTACCAAAGTTTTAATAGTGAAAAAAAAAAGTTTGGAAGTATATTTTTTGGCTAATTAGGAATCCATGCGATTAATAATTAAATATTCTTAGTTCTTTTAAGAAACAAGAGCGCTACAAAGTGTTTTAAAGAAATTAAGAAAATAATATCGCATTATTATTTTTAAATATTTCAAATCCATATAAAAACTATAAACGTCGGACGGGCCTATATACAGATACCAGGTTTGTTCAAATTAGAGTGTCAAACGGTTTGAAGTAATCGAACAAATTTGCAATCGCACCCGCCATTGATATTGCAATATACTGAACTCCTATTGAGGTATTTGGCACAAAGTAAAATAATTTTGGTTGCATGCTAATAAATAAGTGTGACTGTGTTTGTTAGCTATATTTACCGTCTTCTAAGTTAGTAAAGAGTTGCGATCGTTGCCTAAACCACGGCAGAATCACTTTGATTTCTTCCCGAGAGCGCTGTTCCTGTGGTTTGGACAGTAAGTTTGCAGCTAGAATCCATATATCCATGCCAGACATGCTTCACGCTTTCATGTTACAGGTGAACTTTATTTGAGCTAATGTTATTTCGTTCTGACCGTTTTGTGACGTGTGGGCGTGACGTTTGCGCGTGCGTGTGAAAGAATTTTGTCCTTTGGCCTGAATGTCGATCATTCCCGTAAATGCTAACAAAGGCAATTTCTTAAAATAACACGCGGATTTCTCCTAACAAACAAGCTAGAAAAACACACAAGTGATAACTCACCGAGTAAAAGTTTACAGTGGTTTATTGACAAAAAAAGTTTTAAATTTACTTACATCACTGAATCAGTTTACACCAAACTGTAAAGTGTGAGCGTGGTTGGCACAGTTGGTAAGATCTCTGACTCCCAACCAGAAGGCCCCCGGTTCAAACTCCGGCCTGGTCGAGGGTTGAACTTTGGGTGACCTTCTTTCGCCGCACCGTCCGTGGACAGGGACGTGAAGCCGTTGGTCTAGTCTCTCGACGTTCTATCGGGGGACTTTAAAGAACCCACA
>JAOEHT020230375.1:0-10879 GCA_025448195.2 Parazoanthus atlanticus | reverse complement strand
ATTAATGAGCCCAAATTTGACCGAGTAATGACTTTTAGCCCCCACAAGGGAATGGATCTAGCAAAAATTTGCATTAGGAAAATAGTGTATTCCGGCGAGACCGGAACCTTCAACAATACACAGAGTTGTGAATAGCTCATATCTGCATTGGTATTTATGTATATTTAACATCAGGTTGAGGCTAACACTGTAAAGACAGGTCATAATGTCAGCATTACGGTGCCGTTTTGTTATTCAGCCAACATTAAGTTTTACACTTTTTTTTAAATTAACATTGGAGCCAAACTTACCTTTCCATCCATAATTTATTGGGTCCAAGAAATTACGTTACACTCGCGAAGCATATTGACTGTAAATATGTCTTTAACCCTTTCACTCCCACCAAGTATATGGACATCTATCGTCTCCTTACAGTATCAGTATAAAACCAGTTGAATATTTTTTTAGAGTAATATTGCAGAGGAATTGATCTTCCAATCCAAACTCTCCATGATAAAATGCAAAATTCCCCAAACATGTTAAATGAAAATGTATTGAGAAAAGTAATTAGAATTTAGCAATTCGTCCTTTGACATTTTGGGAGTGAAAGGCTTAAAAATAGTTGTTTAAAATCATTTGTTTTTCTTTTCTAGGACAAATATGATATGCGAATATTCAGGTTGTGCTCACTTTGGTTTAGTAATGCCAATGCAGACTTTGTTAACAGAATGATCAAGGTAAGGTACAACATGTTGGTTAACTTTGTTATGGTAATAACAATAATAATAATGATAAATATAGTAATAACAATAATAGTAATAGTAGTAGTAGTAGTAGTAGTAGCAGTAGTAGTAGTAGTAGTAGTAGTAAAAATAGTAATAATAATAATAATAATAATGAATTAAGAAGTTTAAGTGCCAAATTTCCATAACAAGAATAGCGCATTGCAATATACAGATATAATATATTACAAGTGCAATTAAAGAAAGAATAAAATTAATGAAAGAAAGGTTTGTCTATGTATTTTAAATAACACTCCCTAATTTGAAACATTGTTTAAAAGGTGTGTTTTAAGACACAGTTATATGTTGACTTGCAGAATAAAACCAGAATTTCTTCGGCATCTTCAGCAAATTTAATTTACAACTGTCATTGTGCAAGTAAAGTGTTCTTATTATAACTGTCTCAATAAACGTTTACACTTTATCGGCTTTCAAGAAACGCCGATATTACATTTACTTAATGAAAAGATTCAGCTGCCTTTTCGTACATGTTTTGATAAAACACAATTTCAATAGGGATCACGATATATGTATACATTATTTACAACTAACAAACAGAGCTGACAGAATTGATGTGGTTTTCAAACTTTCAAACAGTGGAACTGTGTGAGAATCTGCAAAATGAAATGTTAATTTGAAAGCTTTTTGCTTGAGTTTTTAGCATTCATACCTGTTTTCAAACGTTTTCATTTTCCACTGCTACTGCTTTCCCCGATAACAGCTCAATAAAGTCCAATTGTCGTGCAGTTTCAATGATAAAAATCCAAACTTTCTTTTATTTGTTGACTTGATATAAATAAAGAAGGGACTGTTTTCTTAAAGCTCCTGCTGTTTGTTTTGCATTTATGAATGGCATCAATCATGTACACTTACTGAGTGACTTTTAATTATGTTATAATTTCAATTTATACTTTTATTGATATGAAAAATAAAGAAACAACAGCTGGTACGATATGTAGTGACAGCCAAAAGTAAATATAACAATTGTGATTTAGAGAGAAAACACATTCTAAGGGTCTGAAAATTTCATAATTTACATGATTTATCATGGAATTAGTCATACATATACAATGTTCATTTTGGCTCTTAGAAGAAAACCGAGTGTCGTTTACAAAGCGAATAATTTTTCAGAAAACGTTTACAATCAATGTCCGCATTTTTACAATTGATCTACTTTAAAGAAAGTGACGGCGTCGGTGTTCGATACAAATCCAAGACGAGTGGAATCATCAAGTCCTTCAGAAAAATCAATTCAGACGGAATATATGATCACAACGGATTTTAAAAACAACAGAAAATGGCAACTTTAAATGTCACTAATGTAACAAGAGTAACTTTGAATACTGCAACTGTTTTTATCATAACAACAACAATTGATGCTTTAATCTTTGCACTTTCTCTCACTGGCAACACTCTCATCATTGCCGTAGTAGTTAAAAATGTCAACATGAGAACCACCATGAACCTGTTCGTTGTCAACATCGCAGCGTCCGATTTACTCGCGACTGTACTTCCCTTTCCTTTTCAAATGGCAGAAATTATAGTTGGTCGATGGCCATTTCATCAAGACTCAATAACAGGTCTTGTTCTTTGTAAAATGACACATGCAAGTTGGATTTTATCAAGTGGTGTCTCCATACTGAGTCTTGTTGCCATTGCTTTGGATCGTTTCTGGGCAGTCTTCTTTCCGACAAATCGACCATTATCAACAAGAAGGCCTTTTGTTACTCTCACCGTTATTTGGTTCCTTTGCATCGTCTTCGCGTTTCCATTTCTTTTTGTAACAGGAATCTCTGAAACGGAAGGTATTTGCTTTGCAAAAGAGATGAATCTTTTGTTGCTTCTCTTCAGTATTCAAATAGGTGTAGCGACAGTGGCAATACTTGTTCTTTATCCTGCTATCTTGATCAAACTATGGAAACGTAAACTTCCTGGCAATCCTTCTACTGCTAACCAGGAAATCAGAGACCGGACAAACTGCAAGGTGACATATATGGCTGTTACATTAATGATTGCGTTTATTGTCTCATGGTTTCCGTTCCTTGTCGTGTCGATGAAAAACTTTGTACAGGGAGAAAACGTCGAACGAATTTCGTCATCTATCATATATCTTATTTCAAGTGTTTTAACGTATATTTCGTTAGCTTGCAATCCTCTCATATGTATAACCTTTAACAACAATTTCCGTAAAGGCTTTAAAGAGCTTCTTCGAAATTTCTTCAGTGCTTGCTGTATAATTGGTAACTGCTTTAAGAAACATCATATTGGGAACTTCTCAGCACAAGTAATAGAACTCGCTGATGTACAAGTGATAGGAATAGCAAGAATCGAGGCGTAGTATTCTTGAATCTAGTACTAAATCGTTGCTGTTCTTCTTGATTACTGCATTAGGCTGTGGCAGAATATGATGTGCAGGCCCCGTAGGGTGGGGTAAGTCGGGGGTTTGGTCAAACCCCCTCCCCTCTCCCGCTCGCGCTTGAGTTCCAGCTCGTAAATTATCTCGAACAAATAATGGTCCGCCCGCATTCAAAGCGAACCTTGCCCCCCCACCCGTGCAAGAACCAGCCTACGTGCCTGATGTAAAGTACATGTATTGACCTGAAACGGTTTTACTTTCAGCACTTTAAAAGTCCTGCTTAGCTTAGAGTTTCTCACATTTTCGTCTTCGTATTGAAACATTTTTCAATTTCTTTTTCTTTGGTTCAACGTTTTCAGCTGGTAATGACTGCAGCCTACATCCTGACTACCACCTTAGTAACCATGATGTTTTATTCTTTATACTAACAGGTGAAATTTTATTCCTAGTCTTTACTTTTGTAAGCCAAATAAGCTCTCTGGCTTCGGCGTTTCATCAAATACTTTCCGTAAAGGGCTACCAATAAATAGATAAATAAATACATTTACAGTTTCACAAAGATTCCTTTGCTGTAAGGTTTTAATAAAACTCAAACTACTTCATTTTGTTTATTAAACTTCTGAAAACAGAAGGGACCGTTTTATTAAACTCTGCCGTGTTTGTTTCCGTTAATCGTGTTCTCCTTGCAGAGTGGTGCTTGAATATTATGCAGTTTTCTGTTCACACTTTATTTAGACAAAGAACAACACAGAAAACCTGACATGTAGCGGCAGCCAAAAACAAACATCGCAATTGTTATCAGTTACAAAAAAAAGCTTTCTACACATGAATTCAAAGCCAATAATTATTCAGAGGATGTAGTGCACAGTTATCAGAAATCCAATATTTATTTTGGCTTTCAGAAGAAAACCAAATGTCATTTTAGAAAGTTTTCACATTTATTGAAGCATTTATATTGAATGTAAACTTCCTGGCAATCTTTTTGCAAACCTGAAAATCAGGAACAGAACTGACCACAAGCTGAATTAAAATTTACATGAATGTTTACCTTTTCTGGTCTCTTGGTTTCCGTTTCGTTCCATTTTTTGACAACTGATTTCACGAAGATTCCATGTAATGTACAATTTACTACATCACGATAAATTCCCTGTAATTTCGTTATGTTATGCAATAACAAACGGCTTTGTACGTTGTGCATTTAAGCTCCAAATACGTACAATGAAAAACAAGGAAATATAGAATATGGAGACTGTAGATAGCGCATTTCTTGGAAGCAGTTACAACAACAATGAGATTACTTCCTATATTTTGTCTTCCATATTGTTTGCTCTTATGTAGTTTTAAACCAAATTCAGCTAATAAACATCACGTTTGTTCTTTTCTAATAGCATGAATGTTCTTTTCCTCATTTTTCATCATGGATGTTATTTACTTTTAAACCATATGACATATTAAGTTGAAACTCTTTTAATTACTAAACCCTCCACTGACGACGTTCTTCACATTATACCTTCCTTATTTTTTCCTTGATTTTTCCTGACCCGTGGCACCATTGTTTTGGTGAGCCTGGCGAGTATTTTTCGCAAAGTTCTGATGACAGAGCACAACACCAGTACCCTACTCTTTTTGAGATTGAAAAAATAAGAATTGTTTCTTTACAAAAATATAATTAATAACTTTACACTAGCGGAAATACATATATTAATCATGATCTATTTCTTAGAATTTTATTTAACCAGGAAGAAATATATAAAGCTTTGGATGTTTAGCGACAGCCACATATAAACATGTCAGTGTTATTTACCACAAAAACGTCAATTCAAGTTTGACGCCGTTAATAAAACACGAGATTGATTGAACAACTTTACTAAACGACACAATGCCTCTAAAAGCAATGATATATTCTGGCTTTTCAGTGGAAGAAAAGTATATTTATTTACATTACGTTAATATTCAATGTCTCTAATTCTAATATGGAAAAAATGACTTATTTTAAGAGAGTGAAACAGCATTATGTTTGATCCATTTGTAACACGGGGTAAAACAGTCAAGTGGTCTGAGAGAAGTAAGTCAAGAATGTTTACGACAGATTTTGTAGCACAACAAAAAATGACGTCTGTGAATGCCACAAATGAAACAAGAGCAACATTCAATTCTGAAGGTACAACATCGACAACACCAATTGTTTTATCAACGATGGTTGCTTTAATCTTTTTAGTTTCTATCACTGGCAACTCTCTTGTTATTGCAGTGGTAGTTAAGAATATCAACATGAGAACCACCATGAACCAGCTGGTTGTCAACATGGCCGCATCCGATTTACTCACTTTGCTTTCCATTCCTCTTCAAATGGTAATCGTAATAGTTGGTCGATGGCCATTTTCTCAAGGGTCGACAGCAAGTCTTGTTGCTTGCAAAATATCACTTACAGCCGCCATTATATCAACTAATGTCTCTGTAGCAAGTCTTGTTGCCATTTCCCTGGACCGATTCTGGGCCGTTTTCTTTCCTACTAGGCGGGCCCTGTCGACAAGAAGACCTTTTGTTACGCTTACCGTAATTTGGGTTCTTTCTATCGCCTTGGCTTCCCCGTATCTTTTTGTAACAAAGGTATTGGATAACGAAGACACTGTACATTGTTTGCCGGATGAAAAGACTGACTTTATAGTGAACCTTGACTTGTGGCTACTCTCTATTTTTCAAATAGGTTTACCGATCATATCGATACTTGGTCTTTATCCTGCTATCTTGATCAGACTATGGAAACATAAACTTCCTGGCAATCCTTCTACTGCTAACCAGGAAACCAGAGACCGAACAAACCGCAAGGTGACATATATGGCTGTTACATTAATGATTGCGTTTGTTGTCACATGGTTTCCGCTCCTTGGAGTGTTGATAAAAAACTTTATAGAAAAGGAGAACTTGGGGAAAAGGAAGGATTCTCTCTTTTATCTTATTTCGATGGTTTTAACGTACAGTTCTTGTGCCTGGAACCCACTCATATGTATAATCTTTAACAGCAATTTCCGTAATGGCTTTAAAGAGCTTTTTCAAAAGTACTTTAGCTGTTGCTGTACAATTGGTAACAACTGCTTTAAGAAAAATCATTTTGGAAACTTGTCAGCACATGTAATAGAACCGGCAATAGAACTTGCTGTTGTACAGGTGAATGGAATAGCAAAACTGGAGGCATAGCATTCTTCAAACTACCAAATCGTTGTTATTTTTTTTCAATTTCTCAAGCAAAGAAACTGTGACAGAATATGATGCGAAGTTTTAACTTGAAAGTGTTTTAATGTAAAAGTCCTGCATGGCGTTCTTTCTTTGTGAACGCGATTCAATTTCATCGTCCATTGTACAACCTGGTACATTATGACTGCCTCAATGACAGTTTAACAAGGATTGCTTTTTTACGGAGATCTAACATTAAAAGCAAAAACAAAAATAATTCCTTATATTTATATATCTACAACTGAAAACGGAAGGGACTGTTTCATTAAAACTGCCATGTATGTTTACGATCTCGCAGTGTCGCTTGATTATTTACTGTTCTCAGTTCGTAGACTTTTATTAAAATGAGGAAATGCTGATATGTAGCGAAAGCCAAAAATCAACATGACAATTGTTATTTACAAAGAAAACATTGTTTTTTAGTCCGAAGCCTTTAATAATTCACATGATATTTTAAACACTTATCACAAATCCAATGTTAATTTTTGCTTTCGGAAGAAATCAAGTGTATTTCTAGAGCCAACAGTGGTATAACGATAAAGTTGTCCGAGAAATATTTATCTAGAGCATAATAATAATAATAATAATAATAATAATAATAGTGAAAACAACAATGATAATGACAACAACAACAACAACAACAACAACAACAACAACAATAATAATAATAATAATAATAATAGGCTTTATTTAATCAGGGTAACTCCATCAGTAAGTAGCTGTTCTCCCAGTAAGTCCCTGTTAACTAAGGTATTTGCAAACGCTAGAATTTTAAGTAATCAAAAATATAGCCCAAGATATTTAAAATTTAAAACATTACATTATAGTAACAATTCCCAGCCCGGCCCTTTACAGTAAGCTAAAATACAGTTTAAAATATCTAAAATTTAAAACACTACATTACAATAGCAATCAGAATTAGGAGTCAGAATCCCCAAAACTGTGAAATGGACGGAAGTTGACAAGCATCAATTATCACAAATCCAATATTTTTATCTATTTTGGCTTTCCGAAGAAAGTCAAATGCATTTTTTAGAACCGATAGGGGTGGAACAACAAAGTTGTCCGAGAAATATTAATCGAGAGTATAGTAAGATGAGAGCTTTTTGGCTCGCCAATATACAACTGGATGAATGAAAATACCAATCCATATTGGCTGGTCAGCCTTCTAATGTCTATCATTCAACAATTTCGTAAAATATTCGGAAATGTTCGTAAAATATCGGGAAGTGTTCGGAAAATCATCGGTAGTGTTCCGAAAACTTCATAAACCCTCGGGCAGAGTTGAATTCTGTAGTTTATATCTCATTGGTGGAATTTTTCGTGCGTGGCCTGTTCGTGAAACATCAGGTAGAATGGCCATTGTTCTCGTGACACTAACTTTATTTAAGTAAATAGCCGCTGCATAGTCAGACATAAGTGTTAACACCCTTAACACGATAAAGAGTTCTATCTTTCAATCGCCAAATCGTATGAATATCAGAATTATATCCATTGCCGTAACGGACAAATTCGTTCTCTTTTAGCGTGGGTCTGAGGGTTTCTCTCTTGTTCGTGCTCACAAAGACGGCCTCGGTATTGTGGTACGCTTGCGCGCCGTCGGCATATGTCGGCATATTTTTATGGGCGGCCGTCACCACCAAAAATACAAAACAGCCAAATGGTATATGCTAGGGCGATTTGGTCTAGCCGTCCGTGATAAAATGGCATAGATGTCAAATGGTTTATGGTTGAATACGAATAGACTAGCAACGTATGTAAAACGGAATAAACAATTCTGGAACGGTTCAGCATAATGACAAGTAGCATAGCTTCCGTTGACGAAATGGTCAAGCTAATCGTCCTTCGAAATGGTTAATTCTTATAATAATAATAATGGTAAATTTAGCAAATCCAAAGAAGTACATTGGCTCTTCTATCCTAAAATAAAGACTAAGAATTACAATTTACTCTAGATACTATGATTACTATATACAGGACTATATGCAAGATGAAGAAAATAAAATGTTATAAAAAAGGATGGTACATACTGTATGAAGAAGATAAAGTTAAATATATTTATAATCGGAGCACTCATAGAGCAAAGGGGAAGGGACCAAAAGGTACACCGTGGGATTCCGTTAATACAGCCTTCATTGCCGACGGAAGTACCGACGTTAATTAAAGTCACTGCCTTTAAACACAATAGGGAAAGCAAGTTCCACGTTTAACGTTTCTGGCAAACGGAAAGAAAGATTTCATTAGCAAGAAGTCCTCATGTTGAGGTTTGCTAAGAAGGCAAAACTGAACCTTTTCTTCCCCTAAAGTTCGAAAATCGGCGTTGCGATCAAAACTAGACCTGCTTTCCAGCTTTGAAGAACGGAACTTTGATCACTCTTTTGATCCGTAATCATAGTATCTAGAGTAAATTGTAATTTTAGCATAGAAGAGCCAATGTAATTCTTTGGATTTGCTAAATAAACCATTATTATTATTATTATTATTATTATTATTATCATTATAGCAGTGTAAAACGTTTGGATGCTATATCCCTAAAAAAACGTACATAGGGCGCGAACGTAGCCTATGCCGCCTGTCTAAAACGATAAAATTCTGTATACCTATAATTAAAATACTAAAATCAGCGCTACAGCAGCTTTTCCACTATTTAAATCCTTGTAAAAGTCATAAAATCACATTAGAATTTTAAAAACACGAGCAATGTTCACACTGTGTGAACATTGCTTATAATATTGTTATTATTATTATTATTATTATTATTTTTATTATTATTATTATTATTACTATTACTATTATTACTATTAATGAGTATTTAAAGCTCAATCTTCACGGAACAGAGACAACTCGAAACAGACATTGAAGTCACGGAGGATCGAACCAGGGATCGCTCGCTTCGATGACTGCGCACTAATTAATATTACCTACTAAGCTACACCGGCTACCGGGCGAAGACATCTGAGGATTGTTTAATTTGAAGAGAGGGGAGGGCGAGTTTATCCAAAATATATTTATTCTTGCAATTTTTTTTTAATTTTAGCAAGCTTACTTTTTACATTTTATCCTGTTGTGAGCATAAAGAATTGCTTTTAATGCGCATTTTTAAGAAGTAAAGTTATTATTGTTATCATAAAAATTACAATTTCCTCAAATCTGATTGGTCTATTAATCTCTCTATTATTCATTAATTTATCTGTCAACTGTCCGATTACACTGAGTTTGTTATCGGATACTATCCGATTACAAGCTTGTTATCGGTAACCTGAATGAACCAATCACAATCTGACTTTTTGGCTCACGAGCCAATCACAAGTAAGTAAATAGTCACCATAACGATGACAACTCACCTCTCAGAAGCAAGCAAAATCCTACCAATAATTTCATTTCTTTGAATAGCAGTGAGTTCTACTCAAAGCAGATTGACATGGCAATGCCAGGACTTGAACAAAACTCTGCGTAATTTCTCTTTTCTTCTCGGAAATTGTAATATTTATGATAAATTGGTAATAGGGCTTCGTGTCGTCCAATTCCGTCTGTAATCATTTTCGTGATAAACAAATCGGACTCCCGCCTCGCGGTCGTCCAATTTTGTTATCATTCATATGATTACAAATGATAACCGGCGGTACAGCTTCGGAACACTCCCCCTAAAATCTGCGTTTCAGTTTAATTAGATTACTACAATAACAGGATGCAACTTTCAAGGTTACAATGAAAACTGTCCAAAGGCGGAGTTGAGTTACGAATGTTCAAGCATTAAATAGGTCGCTCTCTATAATCAAGACATTTACGTGTTAAGTCACTTTCGCGAGCACATCAGGTAGTACTGCAGTAAGGGAAAAACCCCTCACGACTCTTGCTACCAAAATACATTCCCTCTATCCTTACAATAGCCCAGCTTGCTTTGGTTGTTGACCATAGCTGTGAGCCCAAGGTAAAGCCAGATGGGGATTTCCTCCTCCGTAACTTGCAGGGGACTTCCAACACTTTGTTGACTCGAGACCGCTTCACGTGCGGCCGAAATAGCGTCAACAACCGCCTTCTGGCAACCCTCGACAAGCAGATGGGAAGGGGTTTGATCTACAAGTTGAGATAGGGTGTGGCTCGTGAACGTGACGTATGGGATGTCACTTGACCACGGGTTCCAGGCTTGGAGGAGGCTGGGTTCGAAGTGACCGAAATGAATCCGCAGACCGCTTTGCTTTGTTCGCGGGCTGTTGTCAGCATAGCCAGTCAACCTGCAGAGAAGCGAGAAGAAAGAGCTTATTGGCAGAAAGCGTACTAGTCCTGTGACGAATAAAACACCATGAAAATGATGCAGCCACAATCAACTGGACATTATGCTCGTTTCAAAGCGTATTCATACTTATAAACTACTTTCTCCTGCAGTCAACTAGGGAAGACGATAGCTCATTCTAACGATGGGCGAGAAACTGAAGAACGTAGACAGTTTTCAATAGTTCTTACTCACGCTAATACGGAGAGAGAAGTGTTCATGCTATCACCGAAACAGAAACGGTAGTACTGTTGT
>JAOEHT020230270.1:0-10879 GCA_025448195.2 Parazoanthus atlanticus | reverse complement strand
TTATATTTCGGGTGGGCTTATATTCGGGGGGGCTTATATTCGAAATGAGTTTTGCGTTTCAAAATTGTTTTGACATATGACCAGATGGAATTATGCAACTTTAAAATGACAGTAGACACACGTTAACACCTCAAGCAGCTTAAAAGGCACTAGTTTTCGCTTCAAAAATAAATTCGCTGATTTTTTGTGGGTTAATCAGGCATCTATTATTGGGAACTACCAAAACCGACTCCTTTTGTTTCAGAATGCAAAATCTTAAAAAATACTGATAATTAAAGCGAATAACCCCGAAAGCGTCAAAGTCACCTGTTTGCCGACCGTTTTTCGGCCAAGTTCCAAACTATTTATAATGCATTTCGCTGCCTTCAGTAACAAAAATATTTCAACAACACTTAAAACTGAACATCTTCTTGGCTCTGATGTGTTTTAGTTTGCAAAAATGTAATATTTTGTTTCTCCCACTCGAGCAATTTTCGAGGCGTGTTTTGGCAAGAGAACCGGAAACGTAGCGCCTAGGCTATTTCAAATTCAAGTTATTCACAAGCAGCTCGGATTGAAATACGCTAACAACCATGAACAAATAGAGAAAAGGCAGCTCTACAAAACTGTATTAAAACATTTTGCGCATCTAATACAGCGAGCGCCAAAACAACGGCTGAACTTACCACATTTTCGCACTTTCAAGGTCGCAACTGGATCCTGTAGTTGCTCACGCAATTAATTCACTCACCATTTTCTTGATCAATCGTTTGTCTATCAGTTGAATTCGCCAAATTAAGAAATTAGGTGATATCTGAAGCACGATATATGTTTGTTGGTGTAAAAAAATCTTGATATTGGTATTTGGTAGTGGATTAGGTCACGTAGATTCAAGTTTGGCTGTTTTCTCCTCTCTGCAGCTTCACAAGAATCAATCACGCGATGTCTGTGCTCGACTTGCGCTTGTGATTAAACTGTGTCTCTAAAACGACTCTTCTTCGCTGTTTTTTGGTTTCAAAGGAAGAAAATTGTACAATAAATGTTCGAGGTTGAAAGACAATTCCAAATTACTGATGGCAACTGTCGACTTCCTTGGAATCGATTTGTTGACAATAATTACTGGTAGGCAGCGCCCCTCATGTTATGCATATATGACGGGGGGCGGACTAAGAAAGGAAAACATATAAAACAATAATCAGCAAATAAAATGTAAGTATTAGTGTATTTTTGTATTTTAGACAAGCATAGACAAATACGTTTTTGTTTAGATTAAAGAAAACACACACCACGAGGTGTTTTTGTCATCCATCTTGAAATTGAACACTTGATACCAAGACTTATTTTTTCACTGTTAACAAATAAAAGACAGTATTCAACAGAAGACAGACCCGTAGGCAAAATAGAAATGCTTATTTTCACTTACATTTGTAAAATGGCGTTTAAGACACTACCTTGGATTAATCTATGCGCGATTTTAAAACAAACAAATGATATGCACAACTTGTGATCTTTTTAGGATTTGAATACATTTCGACAAGAACCTGCATGAAGAATAAAACTAGCCAAAAATTTACCGCTCATAGAATCAAATTCATAAAAACACGTAAACTGTGAAGTAGTATTTATAAAACATATGTTTCTAGTTTGTCAATATGTGAAAGATTTTTGGCTATGCTTTCACAAGTGGTACAATATTGGTAGCTACAAACTTAACTTAAAATAAGCAGAAATATTATATGGAGTGATCTCCAAAAGTAAGACTGAATCAACACTGAACCATATCCTTATAGTCGCTAAATTCCACATTTGCAGTTGTAACTATAACAAGATACATCCAAACTTTCAAACGTTTATAACATTATTGAAGGAAAAAATTAGCATAGTATAATTTATTGCTTACGCCTCTCACGCTGAAGAAATCTTCAAGAAAAAGTGGGAACCTGTAACTACGTCACTATTAACAAAAAAGTTTTGTAACATCCCTACCACACTGTAAATGAGTATGCAAGAAAAGATCTGTCAATGTATATTTTAAATTATGCTCTGAATAAAAGATATCTAAAATTAAAAAAAACAAACAAACAAGTAAATCATATGACACCGGCCACCTGCGTGGGGAAAGCGTGTGCAATTTTGGACTTTATTGCAGTCAGGCTTTGGAATATAGTACTTAAAACAACGATGTTGCGGCTCGACTACAGTTTCCATGACAAACGGCAGAAGTACTAATTTAGAAGCGGCGTTTCATAACACAATTTAAAGAAGGTGCATAGAAACAATATTTCAAACATTCTAAATTAGTTCTATGTTGCCACAAAATTAGTTTTTTGTGCAAAGTTTTAATAAAATCTCTTTTCGAAAGAAAATTCGTTAAAGATCGAACTTACAAGACTGTGTTGTTGTTAAAGGTACCTTTAAAGGCTGTTTTTTTTAAAAAAAAATAGATTATTCTCTAGTGCAAGCCTAACTTAATCAGAAATATGCAAAATAGCTAAATTTCACGACTAGAATTTTGCAGTACAACCAATAATTTCATTACTTGAGTTGTAGCATTGAATTGGAAATTATAACTTCGCAGACACCAACCGCTGTTGCTAATTACTTAGAAAAATGAAAGTCGCACACAAGGGCAGTTTAACGCTAGGGTAGATTTGCAGCCGCTTTGATAAACAAACAAATTCAAGTTTAAGACGGAGTTTGGTAAGAAAAGATAACTTTTCAGTAATGGTGTAATTTGTTGCGCCAGGAATCAATAAAAAATGTTTGCCCGGCATTGCGCTTGTGGCATAACAGAACAGTTGCATAAATGTTTAGATAATCACTCAGAAAACTATCAGTTGCTTATTGATAAATGAGTAATGAGTCTGAATTCAAGTTACCGTATTGAAACATTTGTTGAACCTTAGCTACATATATAGTCTTGGAATAATAAATTGCACGTGGTGAAAGCGAAAAATAGTGTATTATGCCTGGCATAATATTAACGCCGATTTAGCCATTCATTCTGTGGATACAAAAACGGCTTCGGAATGTTTCATATAAGAACTACTGTGGCCACGTTTTAAAAACAATGGAAAATTATTGAGTCTTTGTTTGTTTGTTTTACCTGTCACTCGTTCATACTAGACAGAAAATATGTATTCATACATGGCGGTCCTAGGGATGTCTTGGGGAGGCATTCATCGAATTCCATTTCAATTTACACTTTCATCATGTTTTATTGCAATAGTCAAGTTTGAAAAGCTTCCGTAGATAATCTTGCTATCAACAGGATTAAAATTGTGAAAATCGACTCAAATCGCTAGACATGGAGTCGCAGAACATGCCCTCGAACGCCCCTAAAATTCATTCGTATGTTTATCCGACTCACCAGTCTAATGTTATAAAATATTCAGTTAGAGATTGGAAAAGAAACGAGCTCTATCTGGTAAAACATGCAACAAAATCACACGTATTTTTATGGATCAATTAGTGAAAACCACGGAATCGTGTATGATAAGTGATATTTTCAGTCAAATTGTTTACATTCTGAGCATAAGCGCAACTCGCTTGATACAGTTTCAAAGCTAATTGTATGTTAATCCGGGCTGGTGCAGTAAAAATTGAGATAATTTATATCTATAACTCCCCTCCTCATATTTGTTTCAACGAATTTTTTCCTGATAAAAACAACATTTAAAGGCGAATCTTTGCTGCCGTATACGCTTTACTGTAAGAAAAACTTTACACAAGAACATGCAAAGAGCCTCAAATCGCACAAAATTAAAGAACAATTTAAGTACAATCTAAGGATAGGAAGACTCGGAGCCATAACAATGTTTCAAGACGAAATATTAAAATTCGTTACTTAATCCGAGTCAGTAACAAACTACCAAAGCTTTATTGTTTCGCAACATCTATTTTCGTTTAAAATTACTAAACGTTTGACCATGCAAAACTGATTACAGAAAATCTTATGGTTTGTTCTGTTAAATGTACCGCGCTTTTAATTAAAATTTGTTGTCATTTGAATCTCGTTGTCGGGCCTCAAACCCTAGCAGCGAGGTTGTGTTCATTTCAGTTTTTTTTCAATCTACAGCAATCTAAAACAATTTAAAAACAATTTGAGGCTGAAGAGCCCAAAGAATTAAGAACGGTGAGCCTCGTCAAAGTGTCTGGTTCTTGTAAAAAAAAGTTGTGAAATTGTTTACATTTGGCCCAATCACCATAAATCCACAGTTAGTACTTACTGAAAAGTTGAGCATGATATACCGAATACGTTTGGAGTAAAACATCTTTGAAAAGTTCAAAATGTGTAGAGAATGTACGTTTGGGTGAAAAGGTTGCCGCTTGGCCAAATAAATCTCTGCAACTTTTGAATAATCACTTCTCGGAAAGTCTTTCACATATGACATTCACATTTCGGTTAAAATGCACTCTACCGAGCTCTTTCGCTTTGTAAACTCTGTTTGACGCTTGGAATTGTAAGTTTGCTACTTTATGCTAAGGAGGCAAAATATGAAGAATAAGAGTGACTGAGTCTGTCATTTGCAGAGCTCCTTCATCAGTAGGTTTACTAAATACTAATGACTAAGTGTGAAGAGAAGTAGTTTGAAGCAAAAACGGGAATTTTTTTTATAAAATTCTGAAAATGACTCGTTGAATTATCTATAACGTTGATTTTAAAAAGCTCCAGTTCTGAATTGTCCTTACCTTGGAAAGAAATTCACTTTTCATCTTAGCACCACTGTCATCATAATGGCGACTTAGAACTCTCTGTATCACCACCACAGTGAAATATTTGCCAAGGCCCAGCTATTCCGACAAGTAACGTACACGCTCGGGACACACGAAGGTCTAGTTGAACGATTTCTGGACTCTGCAGTAATCTTTGGTTCTTGTGCAGGAGTCCAGAATCCTTCGCGCACCGAAACAAAATATATGAATTACAATAAGTGAAGCAAGCTGTTGTGGCGGTCCTCGTAATGTGGTGGACATGCTTTGAGCTATAGCAACAATTATTAGTCCTTGATTATTGTCGTGAAAAGTAATTATTTGGGCCAAAGTATGTTGCAAACTAATTAGCCAGTTTCTATCTGGACCCGTTGGGAATATCGTGGGGGATTGACCCCCAACCCCCTTCCCACTAGGTTGATTTGTAACTAAAAATGCATACGAAATTGTCAGTTTTTCTCTAGATAAAGATAAAATAGTTGTTAACGTTTTGTTTTGTTTCACATATCGAGTTAAGCTGAACGTTCTTAATTTTCTTCAGAATCTTAGCTTAAAATGTTTTTAAAGTGTACGTTATTAATTTCTTTTTCATTTCGTGGTTGTTTAGTTTAATTTGTGTCAGTATGCGTTGAAAGGCTGTTTCTAATATAAATATCTACCTTTCATATATGTACGAAAATATATTGCTTTGTTAGTAAGACTTGAGCTGGTTACATGCCGCCTAAGGGATATTAACAGTTCTGTGTACTGGTATCGCCTGTTCATTGAAATCAAATGTAATAGTGCACTGCTTTCTTTTGATAATTCAGTAGTGGTTCTCCGTCCAATTCTTAGAAATTTATAAAGAGAAACGTTTCTTTCTTAGCCTGATCTCGAAGTGTGTTCTTATCATGTTCTTACATCTTGGCCGTTTTTAGCCTCGCGTTTCCAATAGTATAAGGTTCTTATAAAACATAAAGACGAAGGATGTAATCGCCTCTTCTTTTACCCAAGAGCAACGTCGTGGCAAAACAACTTACCTTACGTCATGACCTCACTTGCAACTTCTCAAACAAACACTCTTATTAAAGTTCAGTATATGTTTCACTGTTTGTCTATTTTTCTGTTACTGTATAGATTATTTCTTTGTGTTGCTGGCAGAACTGGCAGACCGCCCAACCATTAGCCAGTTTCAGGTGATCGTCTTTGTGTTCTTAATAAATAAATGCCGAGTATTTTAAATATTAAAATTCCAAATTAACTAGTAGCTAAACGTGTTTTGCAGCTTCACGTTGTGAGACAGTGTGCTAGATAGAGTTAGTATTGACTTTGTACAGATTTGCTTTCCTTGTTAAATGCGTTGTACAAAGCCCCAAATTGATCATCTTATAAATGTTTTGGGTTCGGCTCTGTCTATATTTTTCGTTTTGCGCTTAGTTTGGTGCTCTTGGTGCAATTACAACTTCTCATATAAATTGTTTCATACTCCATTTCTTCAAGATTGACTATTTCAACATCTCTTGCCCATTTTTTCTGACTTATTTTTGGTGTCGTTCCCATTTTTTAGATTAAAGTGTTATAAAAGACCCTAGTTATGCTTTGATTCGTTTGGTTTTTTTGTTTTACAGCGTTTGGCTCTATATTAATAGTTTTGCGTAGTTTGGAGGCACCATTATGCCATAATGTTTGTTCTTCAAATTCATTTAGTGAGCTTAGTTTGCTTTGGAAATTAACTTCTGCCCAGATTTCAACAAGCTCTTGCAAAAATTTGTCATTCACGTTGATCACTTGAACATCTTTTCGAGAAAGGTTGTAAGTAAAAATGTTTTCTTTTTGTATTCTTGATAGCCAATATTTAAAAATGGTTTTCCATTTTCCCTTGTTATTTGCATCCACATATTTTGGGATCCAAGCTGCATTAAGAGCAAAATTAAAGGATTTTATGTCTAACATTTTTATTCCTCCTTCTTGATAGTCATTTATTTATTTACAACCGTACGCATAATTTTGTCTCCTTTTTCATCCCATAGAAACCTATAAAGGAAATCATTTATCTCCTTTATAGCCATGTGACAGGTTGGGAGAGGTGTCAAAATATAGACAAGCTGAGATGCCGGTAGAGTTTTGATTACTGTTACTTTCCCTAGTAACGATAATTTTCGAAAACTCCAGTTCTTTGTTAGTTTTCGTATTTTTTCTGTCTTTTCTTCAACATTTTGTTTCCAGGCTTCTGCTTTTGTTGAGAAATAAGTTCCTAATGCTTTCACTTTATTTGTTGCCCATTTCAATTTTCTTTCAGGGAAAAGGATAGCTGTTTTTCCCGCTTAAACCTCCAAACCATAAAACCTCTGCTTTCGTATCGTTTAGTTTTAATCGTGAAATTTGGCTAAATCTATCGAGCACTTTTAAGCTCTTTTGTAGCGACGCCCTGGAGCCATCCAAAAATAAGTCGCATCATCTGCATACTGACTGATTTTAATTTCTCCTTCTATGGAAATCCCTTTTATCTTTTTGTCTTTTCTTATTGCAGTTGCTAAAACGTCTGCGCATACTATGAACATATATGGAGAGAGAGAGGACACCCTTGTCGGACACCTCGGCTTAAATTGGAAAAACCGGAAGACCATCCATTATTGACAACACAACTCTGAATATCGTTATAGAAGACATTTATCCATTTGGTCAAAGATGGGCCGAAATTATAGTACTTGTAAACCTTTTGAATGAAGGGCCATTCAAGGCTGTCAAAAGCTTTCTGAAAATCCAAAAATAGCATTAGTCCTGGAATCTTTTCATTTTCCGACAATCTAAGGATACCATCTATCAATCGGATATTTTCACTAAATGATCTTCCTTTTAGAAAGCCTGTTTGATCTTCGTTGCTTTATAATACTGGGTAAAATATGTTTTAGACGGTTTGCTATCGTTTTAGATGCAATCTTGTAATCGCTGTTTAAAAGAGTAATTGGACGCCAATTTTTTAAGTAGTAGGGTATAGAATTATTTTTTGGTATTAATTTGACTATTCCTCTTCGCTGCGTTACTGACAACTTTATATAGTATTTTGCTATGTCTTTCCGAAATACTTGATAAAAGTATAAACAATATAAGTTAATAGTATATCATAATCACCTAAAAGGTTTAATTTAAATAGGTTGTCTTGGAATTTACTAAAAGAGAGTTTCTTAGTTTGTAAGAAGGTACACCATACTTCACAATCGTACGTTAATACTGGTTCATGCTCAACTAATTTTAGAAACCAGTTAATGCTATAATCTTCCGCACATGACATGCCTTATTTATACAGTAAAGAACTGATAAGCCCTGTTGCTGAGATACATGGAAGGACCCAAGAGGGATTAATATTATAATAAGTCGTTCTAGGTTGATAACACACCATTCCTGAACTGCGTTACGTAGAAAGAATTCTTAATAGTCTTCAAGACCTTCAAGTCACTACAAATTGTTAATCAGAATGCACTACAAGAAGTTGAGAATATCTCGGATTTGTTAATTTTGTATAATTCATTTACAACCCAATTCTCTGACGACAGAAATCAACACGTCGTCCCCGCCACCGCTGACGTTGAAATGAAAGCTAAGCCCAACCCAACAGGAATACCCGACAAGGATTACTGTTATACAAAACTGCCTACTAACGAGCACATTTTAATTACTTGTACTAACGTGGTGATTGAGAACGAAAACAAATTTACAGCCAGAACAACTGCCACGTTCACCCACATTTCAGAGGTGGTATCTCACTAGCTCACCTTGTACTCCAATCCCTCGTCAGATGAAGCAATCTATCTGACCGCTTCTTGGTCCGGCAACTTTAACGAGAACACATGCAGTTAACGGCTGGACTGCAAGGCAGCTTTTTAGCTGCAGTTCACTTTTCAAGTAGCAGTGTCTACCTAGCGGCTAGCCCAGCCCGAGTTTGGCCACCAGCCTCTACCATAACACGAGGTCCCCTGGGTCCGATATATAGGCACACGTCAAAACCTGAAACTTGGTAAAACTGGCAAAATTGGCCAACAGGGGCCATCCCGTCGTGCCAGCCAAACCGTCTGCTCTCCGTGGTAACTGCTGTGGGTAACATGCACATAAAGTGGTTACCTTGGCAACCGAGGAGACGACTGGCTGCTAATCTCCGGCATCCACATAAATTTGTTTGTGGGCGGAATTGCGGTTGAGGTTGGTGCATGGGCTAACGTTGTAAAATTACTAATTTTAAACATTTTATGTAACTCTTAAGATTTTAATTGCACGTTCATGTTTTAGTGAGTATTTTATCAAACTCCTAGTTGACACGTGTCTATACAAATTATTGTTACTGTTATTTTTCAAAATTCTAGAAATGGAACTGAGAACGGCTACTAAATATCGCGAGAGAGCAGTGACAATTTCACATCAGGGGATTTGGTAAGCGGGCAACTCTGGTAAACCGAGCCATTAACTTCATTCAGGTATAACCAGGTCAAGTCACCGTGATTATAGAGTGTTATGCAATTGAATCATTGCTGGGAACAGCCTTTGAACCCTAAATATCATTAAATGTTAATAATAACAATGGTTTATTGATAATATCCACTGTGTGGCCGTTACATTATCAAGTTTAACTTTAAAGTTTACTGCTAAGAATTTCAAAATACAAACATTTGCATCTACAAGTCTAAATATCTATAAACATACATCAATTCTAATTACGCTAAAATCCTAAAGTCTATTCTAGTCTAAGTAGAATTACCTCTATGATTTTAAAACTACAAACATTAAGTAAAGGTCTCAAATGTACAATTGACGCCAACATAAATAAACCAGAAACTAAAAAAAGAGAACAAATCTGAAGATTATCGAAGTAACGAGCTCTGTCTGTGACAAAACAAAATGTGATGCGTTTCGTTCTTCACTCTTGTTCCACTTCTACACAATGCTATTTGAACACTAGCGGAGTCGACTTGAATCTTAGTTAGTGACTCACTATAGGATAATGTATAGGAATTTTTCAACTTCCGCACAATGCAATATAAGAACCCCAATTGTCCTTATTTAAAATTGATATATCCATCATAAAACATTTAAAGAATACGGATAAAACCTTTCCTCGGAACAGAAGTTCAAAACTGTTACAACACTAAAATGCATACTTCAGTGATTTTGTTGGTCTGTCAATATATCTTTCTTCCGTATGAACCTGGCCCTGCTGATACCCTATTAAGACATTATCATATGTCAAATATCACAGAAAACAGAGGCGAGAAATCGAAATACACTCGAGTAAAGAGCCGGGATCTTTCGTCTTTCTTCGATTGCGCTCTTTTTAGAAACTAAACTGGCGGGAAGGTTCAGTTGCTGCGAGATCTGAATAACGATCAATGTTGGATCATATTTGGCGATTGTTCAGTGCATAACCAGGACAACATTGTTTGTGCAAAGCCTGAAGAGAGAAACTTACCTTTACAAATAATTAAACAGCTTCGCGTGAAATCGTCTGTCGATGGAAATGTTGGCCAGTTGATGCTCGGTTGGTGTTGTCTATTTCTGCAGGAAGCATGCAGTGAAAGAAGCAGGTACTCAGTTCTGTTATTGCAAAACGAAGTCCGTTCCTCGAGACAATGAATGGTAACACACAAAGAATGCTTTGTATTAAAAGGTTAACGGCACAGTTGACGTATTTTCTCTTTGTTCTTATTTCTTTAATTTGCATCTGAGGTAAGCCCCCAGGCTTCATGTAAACTGTTTCATCTACAGTTCTTTTTGTTTGGTCGGTTGTTATTATGATATATTGATAAACTAAATGGCAAAGTCAATGATAAATATTTATATCACCTCAAGGGTCTTTTTATCTTATGCTTTCAATGGAATTTTCAAGTTTTATAGGCCACCAGAATAAAAAAAATGATTACGATTAGAACACCGAGTGATGCCAATTTTTTATGATCTATTATTCATTATCTCACAAGAGGAATAGAGTTTTATTCGAACAAAATGACTTCCTTTCCCTTGATCTTAACTAGAAGCACCAAGAACAAGGCGATGTCCAGTGAACTTTTATACGAGAGATATTTACAATTTGCTGGATAAGTTACGTTTGTTTGATCAGACAGATGATAGCGATGAGGTAACGAAGTTAATTCCTGAAGTACCAGGGAAGGAGAGCGAAGTAAGTTCAACTGAACGTTTTTCTTTCAGCAAATGCTAAAGA
>JAOEHT020230179.1:0-10880 GCA_025448195.2 Parazoanthus atlanticus | reverse complement strand
CCCCCCATCCTCCAATCCCCTCCTTCCACGGTTCCTGAAAAGGTGTAGTTAATCACCCTCCCTTTCTCCCGATCAATATTTACGTATCTAGCAATACACTCTAAGTATTTATCTGAAAGAAAGGGACGAAAGCAACTGAGCAACTGAAACGGTTGTTGCCGAGACTTCTGTGCCAACAATTCTTTCCAAGATTGTAGTTACCAAGAACAAACACAACTTTGAAAAGTATTTTCGGGGTTGTATTCAGTTGTAATTGTACTTTATTTCTAAATTTAAAACAACCTGCAATGATCTCAGTCAAGAGTAGAGTTAAAAGTGGCCATGGAAAACTTTCCGTTACAAATCTATTACTAATCTGTACAATATTACATTGTTAGAAAAAAAGTTGTTTCAAACTTTCTTTTTCCTTTGAAATTAATAGTCTTCTGATAACCTTAGTTAAATTCCTAAGCATTACATTGTACAATAAATTACAATGCCGCCAGATTTTAATTTTAAAGTGGCGTTTTCCCCAATTTTTCCTTTTACACTACTGTAGTCTAAATGTCTGAATGGCAAAATGTTTCCTTCATCTTCTCTTAAGCGAAAACCCGCGGTAATCTATAAACAAAGCGCCAGCAACCATCTGGACTGAGTAGAGTTAAGATTACAAAATATATTTTATTAGTAATCCAATAACTTTATGTTTTCTTGAGTTTTGAATATATAGGTTAAATATGCGTTTTTACTCAGGTTTCAAATTCATTTTGATTAAAACATATGGCCATATAACTACAAGTAGGCTTTATTATCATTCTGTGTATTAAAATAACCATCCACCAGAATTAATTCAAAGTGACACTTTTCTCCATTTCTCCTCCTAGACTAGCCAGAACGTCTGAATTGCAAGGCATACCCTTTGTCTCCTCTCAAACGGAGTTTCGCAAATATATCAGTGGTCATAGAAATCTGGTGCATGATATCTTAACGCTGAAAATGTCAATTTGAATTGTGACAAAGTGGATAGATATTGAAAATTTGTCCCGGTATTGCCATCCGTACGTGTATTTTTTGTTCAGTTCTCGTTGCTATGGCTCGTCCCAGTGCAGTAGGGTCTGTCGGTCGGTAAAGAGGCGATAAATGACAACAGCTACACCTAAATGTTCAAGAAATTTAAAGAATATTTAAGTAAAGCATTAACAGATAGATTATTTATAAAATAAAACACTAAATTCACCAAAAAGAAAAACCCAGCTATAGCTAATTATAGCCACACACTAACGATATTCATTTGTTAGTCAACCAGTAACCTATTGCACGCTCACTAAACACTTTCAGTAAAAGTAAACACTCAGTCGAGATCTTTGCCGGCTTGACCCCGATCGAGTTCATTAATTTTAAACCAAGAAGATCTATTGTCAAGGAACTCGACGTTTTTAAAAGTGGGCACAGCATCGGTCAGATGCTGGCGCCTGATTGGTCAATCTTGGTGCCACCTTGTGGTGTTTTTGAAACTGATACGTCCCATCAGTCAAGCTTTATACTTTGATCATAAATATGTAAAAACGTTTTCAGAAATTTACATATACTGTTGAAAGTTTTCTTTTCTTACACGGCAAGAATAATTTAAGACACTGAACATTATTGGAAACCATGCTAATCTTCACCTATAGGAACTAAGGTTACAAAAAGGCCATATTGTAAAACACAAGCTTGATTGGAGAAACCTCCTGTAAAAAATATGTAGTTTTATTTAATTTTGTTGAAAGTGTTAGATGAAACCTTTATATTCAATTCATAAAAAAAAAACCTGTTCGATTCGTTAAGAAAAAAGAAAAATAGGAGACACGATGATTTTAAGCAATTTATTCTATTTCGCATTTCAATAATTTATATTTTGTTTACAAAATTATGGGCATCTAGAAACTCTAGTTTCCTAATATAATTCTGTATAATACAGCCGCAAGAATATTAATTGACACTTCCTCACATTTCTCCTTCATCACTCGCCTGAATGTCTGATGTGGATTGTCCTGCAATTTACAGCGAAACCCGGATATCAGTGAACAAAAACATGTTCTCCATGAGAAATATCTGCATAGGAAAGACCAAACAATTCTTAAATACATTTTACCAAACAAGAAATGATAAGAAATTCGGTTTATGTGTCAGGTAAAAGGAACACAACACCATACAGTGCTCTCTTCCGTTTACAACTTAAAATCATCTAAAAGCTGGCCGTTTGCGACAACAGTTTTCAAAAGGCTGTTCAAGTTGAACAGCCAGTCCTGTTAGAAATCTCGTGCACCATGAGCATTGTAGGGCAGCTGTCCAGAGATATAAAAACATATTTATTTGGGGAAAAGGATATTAATTAGATTCATACATTACGAAGTTACTCTTACTTTCCATCCTGGATCATTATATTGTTTACCACAAATAAACGGTTTTCGTATCTCCAGACAAACTGCACTACGGCCATCTGGTGTAGTGACGGCATTGAACAAGAAAATCGACTACTGATTCTAAGCTTGCATATGGCTTGCTTTAATTTGTCACTCCTAAAAGGTATTTTTCTGAAGTATAGGATGTCTTAATTTCGCTGTATAACTTAAATTTGGTCGAATTGCCTAATTTATGTTTCCAGTGTTCAACAAATTTGGACCTCATAATATTTAGATAATTTGGAGAAAAAGCAGATTGTCTAGTTATATTTTCTGGAAGTTTGTATGTTTTGGGTAAGGAGTGAACATAAAAATGGATACTGTTGTGGCCTTTTTGCCATAGTTTGTTAGACAGTATAAAAGCTTGCTTTACCAGTGGACTATCACGAGTGTACCGATGATCCCCGGAATGACACGAATGTACCGATGATCCCCGGAATGACACGAGCTTAGCGGTGATCCCCGAAATGACACGAGTGTACCGATGATCCCCGGAATGACACGAGTGTACCGATGATCCCCGGAATGACACGAGTGTACCGATGATCCCCGGAAAGACGCAAGTTTACGGATAACGCAGAGTAGACACACGCTTACAGATAACGAGCTTACGAATAATTCCTGAAGTCACTAGAGCTTTGAAAAAAGGACCGCGGTGATAACACTAGTTTACTCTCGGAATGTCACGGGTTTACGGGTTATCCCTGGTGTGACGCGAGTTTAAGGCAAACTTACGGGATGACAAGAGTTTAACAGATCACCCCTAGGATGGCATGATTTCACGAGTTTAGTGATAACCCGGACTCGGGTTTACCGATGATCCCCTAAATGACACGAGTGTGCCGATGAACCCTGGAATGACACGAATTTAGCGATGATCCCCGGAATGACACGAGTGTACCGATGACCCCCGAAATATCACGAGTGTACCGATGATCCCCGGAATGACACGAGTGTACCGATAAACCCCAGAATGACACGAGTTTAGCGATGATCCCCGGAATGACACGAGTTTAACGTTAAATACCAGAATAAGAGCAGTTTACCGATGATCTCCGGAATTACACAAGTTTATCGATGACTTGGACTGACAAGAGTTTACCAATATATGGTTCCCGGAATGACACGATTTTAACGATGATCCCCGGAATGGCACGAGTTTACACTATGGCAAGCCTATTTTAGAGGTCTTTGTCGGTTTGTTTCAGTTGCCCAGAAACATTTTCCGGCACATGATAATCAAAACGTTTTTGAAAGTTTATTATGTCTTCAGTAAAAAAGTGTTCACTAAGAATGATTTAATGTAAAACATCCTCCAGACATCCGGATTGAGAGAGTTAAAAATCATTCTTTCAGGAAAGTAAACAGCTCTAAGTGATTTGAAAGTAGCAGGAAAAAAGCACAAAAACAATGAACATAAACAATGTTGTATTTTGGTTTCTTATTTGTTTGAGGATTTATGTAGCCTTCTTCGGGGATAATTGCATATATATTTAATTCTTGTAATATATGACTATACAGTTAAAAGTTCGAGCAGTTTGGGTCTAATGACTCTTCTCAATTCTGGATCAAACAAGCCTGAGTTTGGATAATAGTTGGTGGATGGATAAGAACTGGACAAGGGTTTTCTTCAACGCTTATTTGCCTGGGAAAACGAGGAGGGAATAGCTGAGAGTTGAAACTTTTCTTCAACTCGTCCACGGAATGGAGCACGTTCAGATTCCATGGAATTGTGCAATAATTTTGATATCACACGAGTGTTGTCTGTCCATGAAGAGCGAGCCAGTTTTATAATATTTGCAAAGTCTCATTCACTCTGGTGCTCCTTTGATCCCAGACTTCATGGCAGCTGCTGTGCCACTAGTTCTAAATACATTTTTCTCTACATATGTATTTTGCATGGCAAACCATAATATTAAAAACTCCTTAACGAACATTTGAAACAATAGTGTTAAAAGTCACAAACATCTGCAAGTATAAGTATAACATTTAATTAAGGTACAATCTTTGTATTTTACTGGAAAACCAATATTTTTGAACTGAGGCTGAACACTTTTTTTTCAGGGTGTTGGCCATTCAATGTTCTTAAGGTATTCTTCTTTGTTTCCGTTCCCAAAATCAAACTTCATATATGTACAAATATCCATTGGGGCTCTTTAGTACTTGAACTGAATTTGCTTTAATAAAACTGACGGTTCTGTATACTTGAATAGCACCAAAATCAAAGTGAAAATCCACTGTTCGCTCGCGATATTTTAGTAGCGTTCCTTAGTTCCATTTTTAAAATTTATACAAATAAACGTTCCTTTTTTTGTCTCAGTGTGTTTTCAGCCCGTTCTTAAATTGGGTTCAGCGTTCTTATAAAAAGGGTTCTTATAATTAAGAAATAAGTGTAGCTGGTACGACAAAGACACAATTAGACCCCAAGCGATTTTAATTATTGTGGCAAATTTCCTAGTTATGTTTGTTCAGCGCCAGGCGGATTGCCTCTGACAGTAAACTGACGACAACAGAAAGGGAACATTTGCTTGATTCCCTGACGATATGTCGAACAGAAGATAAAATATATCAAAGGGTTAATGACGTGAAAGATATTGGGAAAAGGATAGACAGTATAAAGTATCTTGGATGAAAGACACCAGTCAGCTACCGAGAACACATTAATTACATACACAACTTGATAGATGCCATATGTCAATAGGAGTGCCACAATTATAGTTATGAACATTTTCGTTAAACTGATATTTTGCTTTCTCCTTTTTTGCGCGTGAGGACTTGAGTTTCCAGGCACTTTCTGTTTTACTAACGTGACAACAATCACGGGATACAGGACAAACATGAAGAGAAAAGGAAGTGCTCCAAAGAGAACTAGAACAGTAATATTTTGAATCAGGATATGCTGTTTGCTGGTGTTGAAGTAACATAGCCCGGTTTTGGGTATGTACGTAAAATAATATAGAAACGGACAGCACACTACAAGCGGTCCGAGCCAAGTACACAGCAATAGAACTCGACGAGTTTTCGCTCCCTCTAGTTTAGCTGTCATCATGGGGAATACTACTGCGTAGAATCTGTGGACTGTAATAACCACAAGGCTCGACATTGACACTCCATAGGAAGTGTTCAAAAGGAAAGGAATTATTTTGCATAGTGTAGTACCAAGGATTTGTGTTACGATAGAGGCGTCTTTGTGAGTAAATAAGACATTGTGTAACATATCCAATGTCGGTACAAACACATCTGAGATGGCCATGTTAACTATAAAGTAATTTGTGGTTGTTCTGAGAGTCTTGGTTAAATAAACGGTCAAGATAATCAAAATATTCCCTACAAAGGACAGCAAACTGCATGCAATGCTCGAATAAAACAGATACTCTTTGACAATATCCCAGTTTATGTCACATTCACTTTCGGCTGTGCTTGGCTGTGTGCTATTCTTTATCATCTTTGAACGTTTTCTCGATATCGGATGTCTCCTCGAGTAAAACCTGCGGCCGCGCCGAATCGTTTGTGTCCACTCTTTGTACTTCTTGTTTATCTGTGTGGAGTAAAACATACGCAAACAGCTACACAGGCTACGTATTTAAAAATGAAGTTATATTTTTAAATGTTTTGTATATTAAGATCCAGTGAACGGCAGACTAGTCCAACAAGATTTTGAAAACATAAATAAATATCAGCACAGTTCACAACCTGATCTTGACAACTACTATAATGAACACTTGGGGTAAGTTAATAAATGGATGCATTTTTCTCTTACATTTTCTTTCTTTTTCTTTCCTTTCGTATATTACTTATATGAATCAAACTCTTTAGTACCAATTTGAAATCTGATGTCTTTGTTAATTGCGGGTTATGCTAGTGATGAATCCCATCAATTATTTAATGAAATGTAATCAGACAAACTTTTCTCGTTGAAACGGAATCTTATTGAGTGTATGTAATGTTAATCCAAACCTGTTAATAAATAGTGACCTTTACCAAATGTTTTTCCCATTTTCTATTCAGAAATGAATTCTTATGGAGTTTAGGCAATGTTAATCAAACCTTTAGTAAACGTGATTTGTACAATCTTTCTAAATAAGCTAATCTGTATCTCAGACCAGTATACTTTAGAAATAGGTCCAAATAAGTTCTAGAAGAAATTAATTGCCATAAACGCCCTGTAGATATATTCTGTAATATGACCTTGTACTACTTCATTTCTCTGGATTACGTTTATCTTCCTTTTGTTTTGAGTTTAATTGATTTTCCGATTGTCTACGCAGAGATGTTCTTGTAGGTGTGATCAAGTTGAAAACATGTAAATGCAGACGCTTTACAAAGTTATGTGCTCGTTTCAACTTGCTTATTGCAGAAAATGTACCCTAATCCTTTTAAATGTCACTGTAAAATCCAGAATATCGCCCTACGAGTTTGCTTACCCTACAGACTTGACAAGTGTACGATAACCACTCCTTGTTAAAGTTGTTTCTTGTTTAGTTGGTGATTGCCGAACGCTCTTTCTTCAAGTTTCAAACTCAGTTGATCGGTCGATTCTCAGCATGACTGTGCAAAACGCTTCGTTTATTTTGCAGATCGTGCATGTAGTATAGAACAAAAGAGAAGATTAATCAGCATCGGGAATGCATCCGTCTGGAGGTATCAGTGTCGCTTTCGCCTGGATGTGGACTACAGGAAAAAAATCTGCATTTCAATGCTTTTACAAACCCGCTTCTGTTCCCTCGTGGGCATAGTTATATTTGACCAATGAAGTTTGACAATACTTTAGTCTGATGGAGTTTCAACCAATCAACGTCGAGCATGAGCTGTCACAAGTCCTGACGCCAATATCAAATGCAAATGACATTTAACAATAGAAATGGGTTTGTCATCTGATTGGCTCACGGCCCTCATCAGACTCTCTGATTGGCTATAGATGATAAGCAGATATAGCCAATCACCTGCATTTCCTATCCATTTTGCTTCATTTAATTTGCCTTAAGCATTTACACATGTCACGTAACTAAAATTCAAAACATTTCTAGAAAAGTCAGGAACTCGATATATCTAGAGTTCGTAGTTCCACTTCTCCTCCAAAGCGAGCCTGATTGTCTGAATTGTGAGACGTTTACTTTCCTAATTGTTTCGCAAAGCGAAACCCCACAGGCAGCCAATAAAGATTCAAACGCCAACCCCCATCATGCAACAACACAGTGTTAAAAATATCTTAATTGAACATATTGACTTTTTTTTCTAACTTATTGAAAAAGATTAGTTTAATTATTACTAAAAGATCATTATCGTTGTAATATAGTCAGATAAAAGCAAATCACGATCATAGTTTGCTAGAAATATCTCAAGCTGGTTGTAACAACTATTTCTAAAAAACTGCTCATTTTGCTATAGTCCAGTGTCTAAAACATACCCAAGCCACCCTATATGGGGGATGAAACCTGGCAGGCATCGAGGGAGAGAAGAGCTCAATATAAACTCGAATGCACGTATGCGAAACGCCCTCATTCCTCCCCACCCCTGCAAACTAACAGAGAAAACCATAACATCATTTGCATTGCGCAATTCCAGTAAGAATGTACAATGACACATTGCAAGAATGAAAATGAATTATATAAACCACATAGCTAACATGACTACAAGGTATTGAATATATTGAAATAGTTTAATCACAAAAGACACGCATGTATAAATAATGCGTAACCAAAACAACTTAAAATATAGTAAAGAGCTTACCCGAGTAATAACGTCTTAATTTCATCTGGTTACAGAATAATTTCTTTCTTTCCGACCATCACTTGAAATCAGTGTCGAGAAACGAAAAACAACAATTTCAACAGGAACCGAAGTTGGATATTTATGGTAAGCAACGAAACGTTTACTTTTCACCACTTACGAAACCAAAGTATCCTGAGGCCACATCCTGCTTACACCAACACTGAAGCAAACGTCTCGAAATATTCATCAATTCCATCACTTGGGGCTACTTGCTCAGACGGTGTTGTGGGAAATAGCACAGTCTGGGGTCTTTTGACACAATAACTATGCTCGATTTTTCTTGCCAAGTATTTTCTTTGAATCATGATAATATTTTAAGCCGCCAGTTTTGTGTGTATGTGCATGTGTGTGTGTGTGTGTGTGTGTGTGTGTGTGTTTTTCCGTACCTTCGCTATTACCTACTATATCCAGAAGACGTCACGAACTTTGTAATTCTTATATGCAGCAACTGAATGATAAGTAACATCCCCTGACCCAAAGTGTAATTTCTAATAATATAGATAATCTGGGGACAGGCACTATTAAGAAATAACTTACTTATTTCAGGGCAAAACAAGATGCAACACCCAGAGAACAGCCAACTTTTTAACTTTTAAGAACTGATAATTCATAATTAGTAGATTTAAAGCATATTGTAAACTAATTTTTATCTTTATATATATCTAATTCCATTTTGTAAATAGTCCATGATAATTCAGTCTCAACTGCAAGAGAGTTTTTAATAAACTAACTTATTTTTACGAATAAGAAGGGCTTTCGATCAATTCTTTGTACATTGAACGATAAAAATCTGCAAAATAAAGTTTTAAATTTTTTTAAATTGTTAAAACTCATTTCCAAATGACAACGTTTCGACGTTGCTAGACGTCATTATCAAGTCAGGACTTTGGTAAAGAGTCGAAAGTATATATCTAAAATACGAACAAAGTTCAATTAATGAAGTAAAATGCCGAGAATATCAAGCAAAGAGTTTAGCACGAATAGAGTCGGACTGTGTGTTCAAATTTGGATGGAGTTCCCTTGTGAACAGCATTTCATAAACAAGACAATCAAACTTGCTCTGGCACTTTCTCAGTGTCTTTCAGGAGGTGTTTCTTTGAAATGCTTTCCAATAGCAGAGTTCTTATGTTCAGCAATACGCCCACATAATTTGCATCACACAAATTACATTTGAATAAGTAAACACGGCATTGTTGATTCACAATTGGAGGTTTGACTTCTTTGGGCTTTAGATCTTGTTCCAATTTCTTGCTGACAAATATCGGTTGTAATGGAATTCCAATCTTGTGACCGAGATCACGCATTTGTCTTCTAACTGCATTAGCTGATGCTTGGTCCTTAAAGGGAAATCAGAAGAAACTCTACAATTGCAAAATGGCGAGTCTCTAAATTAGTTGTGATAGGTTTGTTGTTTTTCTCACAGCACATCTGAAGCTGGCAGCGAGTTTTCGTTGTTTGAAGCTCTTCGTGACTCCATCTACTCTGAAGTTGCTACTTTGATATCACTAAATGAATCAAGACCACATTTCTTGGTGAGTTATGAATATTTGACGTGATACCCTAACTTTGTAGCAGTTAGCCATATCCTCGGTGTAGTGTAATGGCATTGGTTGTGCCAATGTTCACTAACCACTAGTAATCTCAAATTGAGTTTTCCAATCCTCTGTCCTGACATGAAGTGTTTGTGTGTTTGGGGTAGCGAAGTGGTAGTTTATTCCCAGCGAAACAAAGATAAGTCTTGAGGTTTGTGCACTTGCGATGTTCACAGCATGTGCTGAAATAAAATGAGGTGTTGGTGTCAGTGTTGGTACACTTCTTGGAAAGTCCTGAAATTTGATACTTTTTCCTGGAAAACTCATGGAAATTGAAACAAAATCGGCACTCTGGGAAATCGTTTTGTTTTCGTACCATAACAGAACTACATTTTGTTGAAAACAGGGTTAATCATAAGATTTTTGCAAAGTTGTCTTTTGTTGTCTTCGAAATACTCCTGGAAAACTCCCGGAAAATGCCTAGGCCTGGAAAGTCATTGATTTTTGAAACTGAATTTGCACCCAACCCAAAAAACTCTGTATCACCACTAAAATTAATAACATTTAGCAGTGATGCAGAGTCAACAAAGGTGGACAGGGTTTCCTTTGCCGACAGACTATTCCACTGCGCAAAGCAGGACAGTGTTCTCAATGACTACTTTAGTACATGTAGTTATCGTTTGTTAGACTTGTGTGTTACTTGATCAGGGTTCGTCAGGGCTCGAATCTAAGCTTTTTCAGATGGTTGTCCAAGGACAAACAAGATTAACATTTTGGTTGTCCCAGCACAAAATCACTTGTCCCAACTTCAAAGTAACATGTCCAGTAAAGGTGAATAACTTTTATTGTACACTCTTATTATTGACCTTTAGTGTGACCATAGGCACAACATTTTTTGCATGACCAAAATGAATTGCTCTGTAAATTTGTATTTGTGACACTGCTATGGAAAAATCATTTTGTGAGCTCTTAGTTTTAATTTGACTCACACTATTGATAAGTCATGCAATAATTTCCATTAAATTTTCCAAAGAAGGGGAATATACTTTTAAAAAAAAACAACGAAAGGCACTCCATGTAGCTGCGAAGACACATACGTACGAGGTTTCATAGACACAATTCAGACCCTACTTTTCAAAATTCAAGCAATAGT
>JAOEHT020230090.1:0-10882 GCA_025448195.2 Parazoanthus atlanticus | reverse complement strand
CCAAATTGGATACTTCTCATATTTCCATATGAAAGTCTTTGAAGAAACTATCCAATTAATTATTAATTGGACAATTACAAAGATAATAGTTTGGTCAATACTATAGAGTTTACTGACCAGCTATATATTTAGAATGGTAATCAAGGGATAAACGTTAATATTGCTGATTTTTGCAAAAATGGCCTTTTCCACCGAAATTTCCTCCTGTGTATCCTTAAATCATTTTAATTACGTATATAAGTTTTGAATGGAATGGCTCCCGAGTATATCTCCGATTTAATATGGACTTCGTTCCAACAACAGACTTTTACTTAGGGTATTGCCAGAAAGAACATTGGCCACTCTTGGAGACAGAGCCTTCGCGGCTGCTGCTCCTGAAGCATGGTTTCCATATAATCGTTCGGGTCGTCCCGATCGTCCCAATCTTCTCTGATATATTTTTGAAACGATAGGGGCGACCGGGACGACCCGGACGAAAAGTGTGCCGGAACAATCTTTCCAAGTGTAAACAGAAGGCCTATCGCTATGGATTTTACAACGATACGAAAGCTATCCGGTATTGTTTAAACAAGGCCTTAAATACAATAACCATTTTGGCAAACATAACGGCATAATGGAGGATCGTTTGACCCTCTACTAGTTTTAAAACGATTAGGAATTAAGACATGCCGCACCTGCAATTAGTAACCAATCGGAAACCAACCGACCAAACTTCTTTATAGATCATAATTTATACATAAGAGTTGCTTGGCCGTGTAGAATTCATTCGTCATTGCTACAAACTCAGAACTCTTATGAAGCGAGCTGAAGAGTAACAGTGATCGAATTTAACGATGAATTCCAAGCAGCTGATTGCTTGTCTTCTCGTGTGTGCCATTCTGTTCAGTGTGTTTCACGACAGTGAAGGAGGGAGAAGGAGATGGCGAAGACGGCGAAGGCACAGTGAGTCACAGAACAAAATGTTTGTCGTTGTGTAAAACTGAAATTTTGTCATTGATGTCACGTAAAATTGTCCGGAAACTTTTAGATTGATTTATGAAAAGCGTACTTCGTAGAAAATGAAAACAATCGATGTTTAAACTGTTAGCCGGTGGCCTTGGTGAGCAGTCACACGAAACCTGGTTTTTTGAGGATTGCAACTCTCTTTTTGGCAGCTTTAATCTTATTTGAACGAGTTTTGGGTAAAATTAAGCGAATTTTTGTGCCTTTTCTTCTTAGCTATAAATACTAAGAGTTTGGGTGGCAGCTATATATCATTGAACCAAAAAGGCATATCCCGCGGTCAAAATTGGTCTTGTTTTTCATTTCTTATGATACAAGTTTCCAAAAGGAAAACACGAAAACCGTAAAATGCCATACACTGAACATTTTCGGAACTATATGATGGATACTGTGTTTTCACATCGCTGCCAATGGCAAGTTACTAAGCCCGGTTCTGACTGGCTTGGGATACTCGTAACAAACACAGTTAACTTTTCCAGAAAAGAGGGACGAACCCATGAAGGTTGATAAGGAAGGAAATCAGGAGGCTCCAGAACCAGTTTTGCTTGACCCGGATTTCCAGGTATTTCATCATGAACTCGTACAAATTGATACTAATTAGACAGTAAGTTATCATACGAAAATACAAAAAGGTTTAGAAACAGTAGGTATCTCTGGTGTTGTAATAAAAGTTTTAAGTATTCAATGATTTTGAAGCATAATTTAATACTTTCTCTATTTGTTTGTTTCGAGTGTGACCAATCTTTTAATTCGTTTTATTTGCTTCGTTTGTTTGGATTATTTAGTTTATATTGGATTAAACAAGGTCCCTAGGTTTGTCCATTTTGCATTAAAACTGTGTTTGTTTTGCAGTTTAACACCAGAAGTTGTGTTACACATGTAATTTTCATGAGCTTAGAGCCCAAAACGAAAATCAAAGTATTATTTGGAGTTGGTTGCTACAGAAATATTTTTTTAACTAGAGAGAACCCGACAGTATTTTCTAGCAGAATAAAAATGCGATCACTGAAAGGCGTTTGACTACAGCCGACGAATCACCGTCACCCGCTCATGCTATTCCATTTGTTGACTGAAACAAGCAAACGTATACGAACTTGAAAGAATACGGTAGTTTTTGCGTATATACACAGCAATCGACTATTCATAAAACAAGACAAATAAGAGTACACTATAAGCTAAATTATAAACATAAGGCAATCTATTCATGTAGTCTCACCGACTGAATTTAATTCGCTTTTGCAGAGGAAGCATGCGGAGTTATTTGATGAAAACGAAGACACTCCTCACAACGAGTAGCCCGATACTCTTGGACTGATTGATTACAGTTACAGATTTATCAGAACAATACATGTTATATTTAACAATAAAATACATTTAAACCAAACAACTGTGCAGCCTTAATGTAAATCCCTGCCCACATTTGTAATCCCCTCCCACCAATATTTCTTTTAATTTTTGACCATTTAAAGTATTATTGCACATGGATGATACACTATTTACAAAAATTGAAAGACAAATCGATAATTTTTGAACAGTTGATAATCGTTAGTGGGTTGTGGTGATTGTACTAGAGCAAGGACGGCTGGGTACACTTTTCTATCAATTATAAGAATATGTAAAATTTGTCTGAGCCTGAGCCGGGATGTCCTTAATTCAGCCCTTACATTTTCTCAAATCTTTGGGCAAATCTCAGCCTCAACGCTCTTATAACAAGGTTCTTATAAAACAAAACGAGTTTACAAACTTATTTCATTTTCCATATATGCCCATCAGCAGCCATCAAAAAAGCCAATCCTGGCCGTCGATTCCATAAACTGAAATCTCACCGTTGGGCCTCTTTTACACTTTATACCAGATAGGATTTCGTGCCGACACAAAAGCCGATCCAATATGTTTGAAAAGGCTCGAAAAGTGTGCCGGAAAAATCGTTCTAAGTGTAAACAGAAGGCCTATGCGCTGTTTTTTTAAACATTATTAACTCACTTTATTACCAGTTTGTTACATAAATTAAATTAAGAATACATAAATATATTATACAGGAATAGGTAAAAGTTATTCAGAATAACTAAAAAGCTAAACAAGGCTGAGTAACTTCAATAGTTAAATCTGTTCATTGTATAGTATGGCAACAAAGCTAACATGCAACAAAACAAAAACTATGGCTGACATGCATAGGCAAGCAATAAAAACAATAATAATAGTAAAAAATAAAATAAATAAAATATGAAACAAAACAAAAAAGTAAAGCCAGACGAGTCTCCAATTCAATGGTTACTATTAGTGATTGTCCCAATTGATCTATTAAAGACATTTGTATTCTTGTCAATTTTCTGTGATGAATGACATTACTGTACAATGTGATTGATGGATATATACAACATACTCACGTAGATTCATTACTTAGACAGATGTTCATTGTGAGACAAGGAGAGCTTCAGCTTTTAAAAGACTAGTTAAGCCTTTGACACATTTAAAATGCAAAAGGTACATTAGCAAACATGAGTTAGATAATAAAAGATGAATTTGTTATGGGCTGGTGAAAATTTTGTTGGGCAGGTGGTGGTGCTGAAAAAAGCTAGTTTCCACCCCTGGGCTCAACAGAGCCAAATGTTTGGGTGTCCCAAGACACTGCTCATTCTCAAGCATACAAAAATACAGATTTCTGACAGAAAACAGCACTCAAGGTACTACTTCCAATGACACTTTGATTTTCACAAGATTGCTTGTCACTAGTGAAAGTCGGGTGTAATGACCAAAAGCTGCATCTTTTTGGGGAAATTCTGCAAGGTTGGGTGTAAAGCTGGCATTTGGAGCACTTGCCCAGTGCAGGAGCAAACCATCTTACTCAGACTTTTACATCCAACTTTAGGCAACACCAATTGATTTTTTCAAGAAGAAGTGGACCCAAATGCCCAAAGACAAAAAATGAAAGAGAGCCTTATCCAGAGGTGTCCAGACACCTTGACACATCTATACATGTCTAGACACCTCTGGATACCTTTAGACACTTGGGATAAGTCTCAATGTTCCAGCTGGGCCAAAACGAGAGGGTGCTGCACCCTTTTGTTTTTGTGCAGCACCCTGTCATTTTCTCGCCACAAACCTTTCTTATAATGTAAAATTATAATAAAGTGCAGAGAAGTTGTAGGTTTTCACTTGATATTTTCAATATTTTCATGCACAATCGAACGATCGCTGTCAAAACAGCATAATTCTAATAAATATTAATGATATGTAAATTAGAGCACCCTTTCATTCTTTAGCTAGCTAGAACACTGAGTCGAGACACATTTCAACGATTTTGGACACAAGAGGTGTCTAGGCTTGTTTTTATGCCCTGATCAGAACTCAAAACCCACATCTCCTTGGTTGCTACCAGTAGTCAGGCATGCTATCCAATGCACCATCAGAACTCACCATGCTTGCAACAAAGTGAGTAGCTGTGGGATCCCTGGGCCCAAAGTAGGTCAACTTTAGTCACTAGTACAAGCAGGCAGCTGGTTTTCGACCGTACATTATGTTGAATTTTCCAATAATTATTATGATAGGAATAGCTTCCCAAGCCCTGGAAGTAAGGGACCCTCTGCTCGGTGGGGAGCTCGAGATGTTGCCGAGGTAAATTTGGAGGACTTCAGAGTTGCTGTCATGAATGGAAATGTTTCTGTTGTGAAGAAATTCCTTGATGAAGGTGAACTTTGAATCAATCAGATGCATTTTTGTTGTCTTTATACACCTTATTGTATCAATGTTAAGCCGGCGGGGGGATGTCAGGCATATTTGCGGAATTTTACAGTGATTGGCTGTCCATGGTTGGGATATTTGACCATTTAGTAGACTTTCTAACAAGTTTTTACAGTGAATAAGTCACTCATTTGACTGTTGATGATTGCCCAGGTTGTGAATGTGAACAGACGTTTCTTGGTTTTATTTCTAATATTTCTTGAATTTTTCTCTAAATGTAGCTAAAGTTTCAAGCCAGGTTACAGTAAACAATAATTTGTATGCAAAATGTCCATTGCCCTCCAGCAGAGCTTTGTCCCAGGCTTCGTGCATCTTCCAAATCCTGTCTGGCTTTTTGCCATCTTGTATTCTGAAGATAAGTTTACTAACTAAATGCATACTGATGCCAAACAATTCATCATCTTCATATGAGCGAGTTGTTGTACAAGGAGTGCTCACTATAAAATAAATCTGGAAACTGATGATGCAACAGTGTTTTTCTTAAGGCTTGGGAAAAGGGGTACACTGAGTGGGAAAGAAGGTACATGTGGGTTTAAGGTCATCAAGCGCTGAAGGGGGCACACATCTGGAGGGGTCTGGGGATATGCTCCCCCAGAACATTTTTATATAATTTTGTGCATTTTTGGGGCCAATTTCTCAAGAATTACGGCCCTAAAATACCAGGTTGTTCTGTGAAAAATTTGATATCAACTTTCTGTAAGAGCTTCAAAGTACAACTTTGCATGCTGTTTACAATAATTTAAAGTACCACTTTTAGTTAATTAATCGCAGGTTAGAGATATAATGAAGTTACCGTAAATGTTGTCTGTGGTGACTCTTAAAAAATTGCCAGATGTCATTGCTAGGGAAAGGCGGTACAGCCACCGGGGAAAGTTGGTACAATTTACCTGTGTACCGGCCTTAAGAAAAAATACTGTGTAATAATAATTATATAATATAATAATAATAATGATAATGATGATGATGGTGGTGATAACAATAGTAATAATGATATTAATATTAAATTAAATTAAATACATCAAGGCTGGCTAACAAATGCTCGTTAGAAAACTTGTCAATGTTGCCTTTTTCCCTGATACAGGTGTAAACCCAGATGCCGTTCTCAAGTCCGGCTGGACTGCACTGCTGCATGCTGCTGACTCTGGTAATCTAGAAATCATGGAAATGTTGCTGAAAAAGGGAGCAAATGTGAACTTCCAGAAAGGTACATTCCCAAGTGTCTGATTCATGGCAGTCATTGAAACATTACTGCTAGATTATTAAATCACACATTTGAAATTTGTTTCAGAAATCATACAGTTTTGCATGATTGTATTCAAGTTCTGCTCATCACCTTTAAATTTTTAAATGACCTGTCTCCTGACTATGTACTCTAACTCATCAACCATTTCTGCCTACTCATCAACTGTGCTCAAGCTATCACTTCTTTCTCACTGACCCTGCCATCAAAACTGTCTCAGTTCTATGGTTAATGTTCTTCTCTTTTGCTGCTCCGCAATTATGGAACTCACTAGCTGAATCTCCAAAGCATTCTTTATGGATCCAAACTTTTAAATCTTATCTCAAAACTTTTTTAGGACTTCAAGAAATTTTGTTTTAATATTTGCAGTATACTGTACATTTACATATTTATAATTATGCGGTGGTCGAGTTGTTAGCTGACTGACTCAACCTAAAGGGTGAGTTTGAACCCCAGCCTGATCACTGTGTTGTGTCCTTGGGCAAGACGCTTTACTCGACTTGTTCCAGTTGACTCAGCTGTATAAATGAGTACCAGCTTCTGCTGGGGGCTAACCTGCAGTGGATTAATCCACTAAACACTACAGAATAAGGAGATAAGTACCGGCCTTATGAGCCACTTGGCTTGGGAAAGGGTTTTTTAAAATTAGCTTGTCTTATTGTATTATAATAATTATCTACATAATTACACAAGATAACTAAAAAATTAAGATTAGGTGTAAGTTGGTATTAATTGCCGTATTAATTTTGATTAATTGTCATTTCAATTTATATTATGTACATGAGTGTATATTTCATTTAAAGGTTGCCATACCGGGTCATCATTTGAAGCAACCTTGTTCTAGAACTATGTTTCATCCTAGAAATGTACACAGTCCTAATGGCAGTTTGCAGTGCCACTGTAAACTCAGAAGAGCAGCTGCTTCAGTGTATGGATCTGCTGCTGAAACACGGAGTGAGAGTGAATGTGTTTGACAAGTAAGTTGAAGCATAAAACCATGACATGAATACTTGTAGCATGATTATAAAATATTAATAATGCTTAAGCTTAGAAACTTGCCAGGTGTGGATCCAGTACTTGATTTTGACTGTTGCCTTATTATGACAAAACTATGCTTCCCCTTCCCTCCTTGGAAAATTTTGTGAATTCTAGAGTCTTGAAACGCAATTAATTTTGCTGTATTTTCAGAGCAAGTTTAACTTGAGAGTTTTGTAACTAATGAAATAATAATAATTAATAATAATAATAATAATAATACTAACAATAAAAATAACAATAATTTTAATAATAATAATAGTATTATTTAATATCAATTTAGAAAACAACAACACATTTGTCATGTGGTACATGTAAATTCAGTATTCAAATGCAGCCCATTTAGCAATATATCAGAATATGCACTTGTCATACAAGATTTCAAAAATTCAAATGACTGTGGCATGGATGTGGGTAGGTGATGCCCTTGATCTGCAGTGGCTTGCATACGAATGTTACCTAGACCTCTGCACATGCCATCTGCCCATGTGACTGGGCTCAAATTGAATCATCTTTGAGTTCACAGTTTTTTAGATTTAGGCCAGACCAATTTCATTTCCTGTTTTATGAATCTGCTGACCCTGATTTTTTGCAAACTATCAATTGCAAAAAGTTTCATTTATTTAAGCATTTTCCTCCTTGCCTTCTGATCACCATAACTGAATTTTTCTTGCTCTTTTCAATCTATAATTCAACTTGAAATGTACTGGTACTTGTATCAGCTAATTTAAGTTTGAGACAGCTTGAAAATACATTTAAGTATTTTACTAATGTTAAAACAAAATAGCTACTATATATAAAAATTATAATTATAAAATGTAATTTTGATGGCCCACTACTGTACAAAATAGAACCCCTTTGTTAGATGATTCAACAATTTTCACCAACAGGAAGCTTAATTTTGTAGCCTCCTGATTTAGCTTTTGATGCAAGTTCTAAGCAACTGAATTTTCCCAGATATCATTACTTCAAACATATATAGGAATGTATGTTAGTAAATCATGTACATGAAAGTATGTTTACATTTAGTGATACAGTTGCAAATATATTTGACCATGAGCAGATATCGCATGTCGCCACTGATGTATGCGGCACGTGAAGGGCGAATATTGCTGTGTGAGAGACTGTTGGAACATGATGCCGAGATCAACAGGCAAGATTCAGTGGGATGGACTGTAAGTTGAATAATGTCTCTTACTGACCTCACTACATTTATCAACATATTGATGATAATAATAATAATGATAGCTTACAATTATAATAATAAAGACTTTATTTAATGCAGATATTAAATACTTATTTATGCAGGTAAACATCTACCTTCTCCTTACTGTATCAAAAGAAAATAAGTTGGTTGTGAGAATATAGCAATTAATGATCATCCACTCCTAATTATCTAAATGAGGTGCATAATTAATGTATGACGAAAATCAGAAATGAGGACCTATGGAACCTACAGATGGGAAAAAACTGAACAAGAGAAAGTAGAAGGTCAGATCATGCGGATAAAGTGGGGTTGGATTGGCCATGTACCTAGAAACCATCAACAAGTACATCACTAAACAGTCGTTCCAGTGGAACCCCCAGGGTAAGCGGAATAAGGGAAGACCAAGAACCACATGGAGAAGATCTACAGAGCAGGAGCTTAAAACTGTGGGCAAGACATGGAAAGAGCTTGAGAGACTGACAAGAAACAGACAGCGGTGGAGAAACCTTGTGTGTGACCTATGCACCACAAGGCACTAAGAGTCCAATATATATCCATATATGCAATTTTATTTATTTACTGTAATGTTAAAAACAGACATTTTTAAAAAAGTCATTTGTATATGATGTAATATTAGTATACTATCAACCTGGCATTGTTTTCAATAAGCTTTATTTTATGTTTATTTAATACTCAGGCCAGACCAATTTAATTTTTGGTAGCATGGATCCAACTGACCCCGTTTTGATGAAAAGCTGAAAAAATAAGATAAACAACTGTGAAATTTAATTTTTTAAAATCTGAACAACCAATCAAAAGTGACAAAAAAGAGCTGAAGACAGTTGTTAAATAAATTATTTTTATGTTTCAATTATACAAAAGGGTTATTCTGATTCCTTGAACCTAACAACCAGACCTTATTATTTCAATATTATTTCAATCAGAAATGTATGTGTTAGAAAGCCACAGCCAAAGAAAAAATATTTTAGGAATTTTTTTATTTTCATTATTTTTTTGACTGACCGACCCTTCAAATTTTGAAAAAAATCTGTGCTACCGAAAATTGAATTGGTCTGGCCTCAGTGATGGATGGATATACATGTACATTACATAGATTCATTGGGTAGAGAGGTGTTCATTATGGGACAAGAAGAGCTTCAGCTTTTTAAAGACTAGTTAAACCTTTGGCACATTGAAAATGCCTGTACATGTCTTAGCAAACAGGATTAACAAAAAAAATATTACAGACCAGTGAAATATTTGTCTGGCCAATGGATTTCCTTTGTCACTGGTTCAGCTAGCTGGTGCTTAAAAAACCTGGGTAGTTTACCATTTACTTAATTTAACTGAGAGGTAGGTTTGTCATTACAAAATCTGCAAATTTTCAATTTCCTCCATTTCTGGCAGGCATTGTCAATGGCAGCGATGCGAGGTCATGGTAGACTCGTTCGAATTTTATTAGACCACAAGGCGAATCCTAAGCTTTACACCAATGATGGTCAGGCCCCCAGCGATATCGCATACTCACATGGTTTTACGACAGTAAGTAATAAAGATATTAAGTCTTGTCACAGAATATTATGAATGTAATACTCATTCAGGAAATTAGGATTTATTCATTACAGTGAAACCTCAATTTAACAAAGTGCCAGGGGACTGGACAATTTTGTTTGTTATATCGAGAGTTCGTTAAATCGAAAACTTTGATATAATGAATTTGCATAAAAATAGCCAAACAGTACGTTGTATTGAGGTTCAGTACTATGTACAGTAGAACAGTGTAATTGTTTTGTGGAACTGCGGATGTGTTAACTGCTCCAGTGTTGACAGTGCTTTTGTGTCACATAACCAGTTGTTGATTAAAAAGCTAAAAAAATATTCTCTTGTCTAAGAGTTAAGTTTCACTTTCATCTTTTATTACGTTTTGACATTTATTTGTTAAATTGAGGTAAATTTTACATTTGGGCTTCCGAATTGTGTTTGTTATATCGAGAATTTCGTTAAATCGAGGTTCGTTATACCGAGTTTCTGTCCCATACACTTTACTGTAACTTTGGCGGGGCCGAAAAATTCACTTTGTTATATCAAGGACTTCGTTATATAGAGGTTCGTTAAATCGAGGTTTCACTGTACATAGTGACATTGAAGAAATGTGTTATTTTTTTTTAAGTGTCTGAGAATTTTTAGAAATAAATTATATGTCATGTAAATACATTTTGGATAAGTGTTTTTTCAACTTGTTGGACTGTCACCATTTTAATCAGGCCATTCGCACGATACTGGTGACCAATTGCGTCACAAAACTGATCTTTCTTTAGACATCGCACATCGTGCAAATCACATCGTCCATCATCGTCCATAGCACATCGTGCAATCTGTGTGTGATGTAGACATCGTGCACTTATGGACGATGTTCAGGACACCATACATCGTGCAGCGTCCATTCTTGACATCGTGCAGTCTACCTGCACGATGTACATCGTGCAGTGAGACGATGTACATCGTACAGTGAGACGATGTAGACATCGTGCATTCTACACGATGTACATCGTGCAGCGTCCATTGTAAATGCACGATGTATCGTGCAACATCGTGCATCGTGAAAACGATCGGCAAAATTAGAAAAACAAACCATTTACCATACTTTCCCACAGTCA
>JAOEHT020229996.1:0-10882 GCA_025448195.2 Parazoanthus atlanticus | reverse complement strand
CCTATTTAGACTAGTGTGGAGAGGAAAAGATTTTATTTTCATCAAAACAAACGCACATGCACGTTTATTTTATTTGCTACCACCCAGAAATCTGGGTGCCACGTGACCAGACCCAACCAGGGTCTTTCTCTCGGGAGAGGGAAGAGCCTGGAAACGAGGTTGGGGTGGGTTAACCCTATTCGGTCTGGAGGACAAGAGAATGAAAGTGCCTGCGCCATATTCAAACCTCTCTAACAAAAAAACGGTTAACGGTAGAACTCCACAATTTTTTACCTTTCCTATGATTCATTATGGAAAATTTTTGTGTGTTCAGCTTGTGTTATTATCCAGTATGTTTCCATATATGGCAAACAGTTTTCTGATTCAGTTTCTCGTAACTTAAATTTTCTGTTTCTGATTCAGTTTCTCGTAACTTAAAATTTCGGAAGTTTTTACTGGCAAATTAACAAAATTAACTAATTAAATTTCATTCAACAGTTTCCACTCACTGTGGGTGAATTAAGACCTTTTTTCTCACGTCATAAGAAATATCCAAGATGGCCAAAAATCCCGCAAGGCGGCTTTTTCTGCAAGATGACCGACCGCCAAGAAGTCCAACTGAGCTCGCGGTTTTGTAACGTCTATCTATGTTGGAAAGAAACAAAACTTTTCCTTTCCAGTGACAAAAAGAACAACATCTAACCGAAGCCTAATCCAGATTCTAACTACATCATGTATATCGGCCTTGGATACGTGATGGCGTCGCCCAAGAAAGTACTTAAAAGTTTTATACTGTACTATAGAAATTTCGGACGCTCAAACACTTAAACATTTTGGGCGGTTTTACTTTCGGACACTATTTTTGTCCGAAATTAGAATCTTCCAAAAAATTTTTCAAGTAAAGTTGGCTGCGAAAACTAGTACTAGTACCAGTTACCACAAACGAATGTTCTTAGAGTTCTAGCCGATTCAACACTTGACAAGAACACTGTTAATGAAAGAAAATAATTCTCGCGACCTTAGGTACCCTTTTTAAGATCCACAGAGGCTTCAGATTGATGCAAACATAAGTATTTTATAAACTCAATTTTTAAAAATTCTGAGTTTTAGCCAATTTTATCATTTTAAACATGAGCACTGATTGCCACATCAGTAGCACAAAGATATGTACTACTTCTAAGATTCAGTTTCAGTTGCTAGTTTTCTTCTTTCTTCTGTGTGCCATCCATTCGATTCTGATAAGTTTTTCGTAAGTGTGACACTGACTCGAACACGATTCCTGCGATCAGAAAACCCGGCCTTCTTCATGTACGCCCATTTTTGTCAAGGCCGAGCAATAAAATGGAATACAAGTTTATACACTGACGTTCGCGATTTTAGAGATTTTAGAGATGTTATGGTCTGCCACCTACATACAGCTCATTCCAACTGGCTGTAGGCTGTGCTCCGAGGTCAGACATGGACCGTATAGCGGCTGCCAGAGGCGCCTGTATGTGTTTTCGGTTCCACCTCGTGAGCTGCGTCTTCGTAATTCAGCATCGCCAAGCTGCAATTTGACGATAAGCTACACACACTATACACTATACACTATACACTATACACTATACACTTCCATTTTGTTAAATATTCTTCCTTTTCCTTTTTATTTTCGCTCTTCCATTTTATTTTACTTTTATTCCGTGAAAATCACTCCGGTGAGAGGATCTTCAAGATTTATATTGTTATTGTTAAATATTATTATTAAATATAAAGTTGAAACCAACAGTATTGATTATTGATTAGTTTTCACAGAGCTCTTTTACTACTTTCAGATATTAGCCATTACTTTTGCTTCATTTGCAATACTTCGGTTTTACGTTTCAAGTAGCCCCAAGGTAAATTTACGCGCGCAACAACTAAATTTGTTTGCCCGTCCGGAGTCGGGTGGGATATACATGATAGATATCCTGATTAGTTGTTGAGAGTTTGTTCTAAAGCTCGAAACGTTAGCTTTTTTACCAACGTTACAGCGAACAACATATCACACCAACCTTTGTGAAACTAAATTGTTTTCGTTAAAGTGTTACTTGCATAAATTGTAATTGTTAGTTATAATATTTAATGTCATTATTAAATGTACTTGTTTTCTATAATAGATTCTTCAGGAGTGGGTATCTTTTTAGTAGGTAGGGAGTAGTGTGGGACACCAAGTAGGGGACTTAGTGTCCTTTTGTATGACCACACGCCCCTTGGGTAGTGGGTAGGGAATAATTTGGGACACCTAGTAGGGGACCATGTATCATATTGTGCCCCATGGGTAGTGGGTAGGGAGGAATGTGGGACACTTAGTAGGGGACCATGTTGAAACTGCACAGACATCTATGATGTCGCTGAAGTAAAAGGCAAAACAGTAACTGATCATCAGTAGGATACCTAAAATGTGTGCAATTCTACAATTGGTTTCGGATCCATTAAATTCTAGACCAATTGCAGACCGTTTTATGAGGAGCCACCGACTATGTGAGCACAATTACTGAACAAATGTGTCATATTGTGTTCTCTCATGCCCAATGGGCGGATTGTGAAATAGGTGTTTTTGTAGCAAATCGCCGCCGTCCTTTGGGGTCGGTTGTATGTAGAAAGAGCATTCCTGTTTAACAAAGTCTTCTTCCTTCCAGGGTTACTTTCTTCTTCATCACATGGGGAACTTGGTTGGAGTGAAGAACTTTGATCGCTTTCTCTACGAATACGTCGAGCACTACAAAGGACAACTGGTCACTTCAGAGGTATGTGTCTTGAGATTAATTTTGCATCGTTAGGACTTGTACAAAGGAACCTTGGGTGCATAATTTATGAATTTAACATTATTAATATGAACACTTACAAGCACCAAACACGTGTAGATTCACTGCCTGGAGGCAGTAGCTGAGTTGCAGGGGATGAAAATTATCGTTGTAGAAGTGACGATGGTTATCAAGACATTTCTCTTTTGTCTAAAATGCGCTGTTTGTCATCAGTGGTAACCGAGGGAAATAGTTTACGAAACTACCTCTGTTGGGTTTACTAAAGTCAGAGTGTTTTGAGAAATGTTTTTTTTTAATTTTGTGTTCTAGGTGTTTTTCGACTTTTTTCTGCAGAAGTTTCCCAGTCTATCAAAGTGAGTATATTTAAATCATGAAAGTTGTTAAGTGCTTCATCTAGAATAACTATCACTTACGTTTTAAAAACTATTACAACATTATATGTGGATGCCACTTCCGCTCATTAATTATTGTGACCCGCAATTTACTAACAACGTTTCAACTCAACTCGACGGTTTATTCCATTCACTTTGTACATACAACAGCAGCATTAGTAGAACAACAGTGGTAGTCAAAGTTGTCGAAGTAATCAAAGTAGGTAAATCTTAGAATGAAATCACAAACAATTTTCGCACCAAAAAATGCATCCTAACTAACACAAATTTCGGAAAGCAAAACTTACGTTGTAGTCCATCAACTGTTTATTGAAATTGCTAAAACTGGATCCATCCATAATCTTCTATAAACATATTTTATCACTGTAAATCGAGAACAACATGGCTGGCGCCATTTTGAAAACCCATGTGCTTTTTGCAAGAGATTATGAGTATAAAACTAAATTGACCGCTGGCTCAAATTAATGCAAAGTCGCAGCGAGCTGATTTGACTAACATTCCTATACAATAATGGATGCCAATTCCGTTCATTATATATGGATGCCATTACCGCTCATTATATATGGATGCCTAACATTCCATTTCCGCTGGTCAGGGTATACTACTTGGGGCATATTTACCAGGCACAACCTTTGTCCAGTTCCAGCTTCTGCTAGTTCGCCGAACCAGTTTTGACTTCATTTCATTTTAGGAGCTGGTTCGTTGTCTTTTCAAGTGAGGAAGGTATTCAAATTTGGAGAATAGTGCCAGAAAATGTTTCCACTCACCACTACCATTGATAGTAGCATCCCTCATCATTTTGGTAACTAAATATCCTCCACCCACACGTTCTCAGTAATTTTCGACCTTTTCAAAGACACATTAGAGAGCTTTAACAACGAAAACGGGAACGTCAACGAAGACGGCTGCTGAATTTTTTAACTTTCCGTATTCCCTTTTCTTGTTTGTATAACTCATTCGTTTCTTTCTTGTTTTACGTGAAGGTGTGTGAATGGAAAAAAAATAGAAGCTTCATTCTTGAGGCCGCATAAAGATTGAAACGATTCAAACTCTAACGCCCACGTTTTCTATAAAACCCCAAAATTTAGCTTTTCACGTTCTGTTTTCTAAAGACGACGACGGAAAGATGGCCAGCTGGTTGCATTGCCATGTGAAGTTATTGTACTCTGTAGTTAAGTCGATTGTTTTGTAACGTTCTCGTTGACGTTCCCGTCCTCGTTGTTAAAGCTCTCTATTGCTCTCAAAGTATTCAACTTTTTAGGTTCAAATCCTCTGGTAAGTGCTAACTGTGTCATGGTTTGTCCATTTATGGACACTTTAGTTTGAATCTTGAAGTTGGATCTATGCTATTTTAAATGTATAAACTGACGCCATACTGAAACCCACCAATCAGCTCCTGTCTACGCCCACGTGTGTAAGACGTTTTGTTTTGATGATATTCCAAGTGTGTTTCCTGCCTTTCATTTCAGGGATGTGAAGCACAAGCTGATATCTGAGTGGCTTGAATGCCCTGGCATGCCAAAGGTTAGTATCTTCACTCAATAATAAGCCCTCCAGTTCCTGTTAGTTTTTGTGTTGTCTTCCAGCGCGTCGGCCATTAAGTTAAAATTAAAGCTGTGTAACGGCAAGTTAATTGGGTAAGTTTGTTGATACACGAATTAGTTTTTCGTGAGAGCTCAGAAGCAACCAACCAGTTCCAAGTTGACCTTTCTACTGAAAAGCGTAACATTGATACAAGCTTTTTCGCCCAGCCGGTATCTCACAACCACCTAGACTACAAGTAGTCCCTATTTCGACGAGCTGCAGAAAATAAATAGCGAAAGCCGGCGCTCGGAAACTGGGGCGAGAAAAACCAAGAGAGCTCCAGTTTCCATGTGCTGGCTTTCGCGATTTCTTTTACGCGGCTCGACGAATTCATGAGGAAAAATAGGGACTACTCGTAGTCTAACAACCATCGCACACGGTGAGGAATTTTCCTCGCCAGGCAAGAAATATCAAACACGACAGATATTTGTCTCACGGCATCACGAAGCGAAATTCTCACCAAAACTTTTGCCGCACGCGAGAGGAAACAGCTGAGAAAGGAAATTTCCTGAGCTGTTTCCTCTCGTGTACAGCGGGCTTCATCTCATTTTGTGCATTACTCGTGTTTATACTGAAGAGAGATAACTGTGAAAATGGCGTTAAAGTCTGGACATCTTTTTCTTGTTTTATTATTTAGGACTTCGTGTAGCTTATAGGTGCAAACAGTGTAGTGAAAGACGCACTCCAATTCTTATCTGGCTAACATTATATGTGGCCGCGTTGTCGTTTTGTGTCCGAATAAAGGGCGTTAACAACTCTGAAAATTTTGTCATAAATCGTGTTTACAAGTTGTCACTTTTCGAAGAATAAAGATTTGAATTCAACTGTACGACATCTCATTTCGTAAACTGAAAATTTGGTATGAAATAAAGGACTAGCTCCTAACGCAGATTTGCAAGTTACAAAGAGAAACAGAAAGTTAGTGTCTTTTAACAGGAAGTTAGTGTCTTTTATGAGGAAGTTACCTTATTACAGGAAATTAAGAAAGCATTATAACAACGCGGACAAAATTAAAGTACGGTTTAATTAACGCGAATTTTCACAAAAGGTATGTTTACGTGCATTTAATTAACGCGGATTTTTGTGGTTTACGTGTTTAAGTGGTTTTAATTAACGCGGTTTTGATGCTCTGTTGCAGTTATTTTTATACTGTTCTACGCTTTTCACAAGACAAAACAACAAAGTCATTCAACACAACTTGATGTTTAATAACGGCATGAACAGTACGTAGATGAATCAAAAGACATTTTAAAATGTATTTTCTCTTAAGATGTGTCTTTTTCCGCTAGTGATTCAGATGAAGAGACAGTTGAAGAGGCAGATGACATTCAAATTATATCGTAACTTCTTAGTTCAAATAAGGGTGTTTCAAAATAAGAATGCTGCAAAACAATGTGGTTTAATTAACAATTACAACAATTAAAGGGGATTTAACGTGATTTTTTGAAAACCGCGTTAATTAAATGCTTTCTTAATTTCCTGTAATAAGGTAGCCCTCTCAGTTTTAAGATTATACGAGGAATCCCTCGATAACAGTTTCTTTATTATTATAATAATTGATACTGATATGTATACGATTAACATACAAAACAAAAATTCTCAATGAATTCCAAAATTATGAAGCTTTCAACTCTTCAAGAAGCGGTTAATACGTTGTCAATACAAACTATATATATGGTAAACTATAGGAACAGAGCAACTATTTTTGAGCTAATTACGATTGGCAATACCACGGTTGACAGTGTTGCTGTTTACACAAACATTTTTATACAAACAGACTGATGGTACAACATGATCATAATGTAATACTGGAAAAAACACGCAAAAGAGAAATTTCGTATTTTGAACTGTTTTTTTTATGGTATAATGAACACTTTGATATAGAGCTACAAATTAACGAGAACGTTTCACTCATGACGGTTCTCTTATTCTCAGAAAACAGTGACGAAAGGACTTGTATGGGACCATTGCACATTATACTGTGTACTTTCTATTATCCTAAATACGAAAGAAAAAAAGCCAGGCTAGCAGAAAATTCACTAGTTGTAAAAACTTTGGTCAAGGCTAGTTTAGAAATACGGACTTCGAGGCTGGGAAAGTTAGTAAAGAGAATTATATAAATTACACACAGTGTATTTTCTTTCCACATACTCATCCGAAAAAAATGGTATATCGCCCTGAGCGGGAATCGAACCCACATCTCACTGTATTCTAATCAGGCGAGCTAACCACTACACCATCAGGGACCACCACGATGGCAACGCAGCAGATTACTGAGGTGACGAGATAGCGACGTGAGGATCCCTGGGGCCCATATAATTTCTTCACTTGAGTATGTGTCTCTGCCTCTATACCCTCAAACGAGGTTTACCACATTAGAAATACGGACTTCGAGGCTGGGAAAGTTAGTAAAGAGAATTACATAAATTACACACAGTACATTTTCTTTCCACATACTCGTCCGAAAAAATTGGTATATCGCCCTGAGTGGGAATCGAACCCACATCTCCCTGTATTCCACTCAGGCGTGCTAATATAACCACTACACCATCAGGGACTACCCCGATGGCAACGCAGCAGATTACCGAGGCTAGTTTAGCCACTAGCAAATTTGGTGCTCCCATGATGCTTTGATATCTGGGTATTGCGTTTTTGTTTCATAACCCTTTTTGAAATATTTCTTGATATTTGTACACATATACTAACTGACAAAACGTACAGGATCAACAAAGTTTATGCATAATTAATACTGTGGTTTATGCTAGTAGCAGAGACCTTTAAACGCACTTTGTATGAAAACCAAAATTTGGAAGTTCCTTGTAAAGTTTTTTAAGATTCATCAGAATCGTTGTCAGCATGTTTATTTGTTTCCGAACGTGGTCTTTCTTGTTCACGGTTATTGATGTTTTGATAGCCAATGGAAGAGTCTGGTTTCTCATTTGTTTCCTCATTCGTTTCCTCATTATTGAGTTCTTTATTCAGTGTCTTCCAGTCTTTCGCGGCTTCTGTATCAACTGCACCCTTTTTCGTATCGAGACTAAGTTCTCTATCTTTCTCTTCCTCCAAATTCGTATCAATTAGTTGTACTGGATCTTGTCTGTCTTGGAGTTGGGTTGCTTTTAAATTCTCTTGATACTCATTTTTGATACTGTATTCAAGCTGTATTTGTTTGGCATTTTCCTCGTTTCCTAGTAACAAGTTCAGTGCATTTTGTGCATCTCTGAACATGTCCTGTTCACTCTCTATACGTTGCTCATTACGATCTTGGCAAGTGTTGATTATAGAGTCGATACCCTTATGTTTTTCGAATTTCTTTTTTGTTTTCTTTTTCGTTTTGTCATCTGAGACACCCTTATCTCTGAGGACTCTCAGTGTTGTATTGCCTTGCCTGAAATTTTGGTATGACTTTATACTTTTTATCGTATTGACGGCATTTTTTCCCTTTCTAGCACTGCGTTCAGTGGCACATTGAATTGAATTAATGTCTTCAATCTCACGTTTTGTCAATGTAGTGTTTGCCGAGTCTTGATCCTGCAACTTCCGTGGACAAACGGGGCTATCTTCACCGCTTTCGTATGTAGTATTTACGTTCTTCTCGTTGTCATTTATGATACATTCCATTTGATTAGTAACTTTACAAACTCTTTGCGTCAACTTTGTGAGTTCTGGTGGCTCTTCGCTGTTCTCGTTCGGAAAAGATTGACTCCGATTAGACGTTTCTGCCTCCTGAAAATGTTGACCTTTGTTTCGAGCAAGATGTTGGTTTGTGTCAGTGAAACAATCAAAACCAGTGTTAACAATAATCTCTCGTTGCATGCTTTCTGATAAAGTTAGACTGCTCCTGCACTCTTGGTGTGGTCTGCATTCATCTTCGGAGCTTGTCGTTCCTCTGGGATCGTTGTTTTCATCTGTGTCAAGCATAGCTTCTCGACTGATTCTGGCGTCGGGCTGTGGCTGGTTTGTTGTCTCATGTTCTCTGTTAATTGCAACTGACTGACAACTAGTGTCATTACTGACTGCATCTTTACGTTCACCATTGTTAACCGATGCCAAATCTTGTTCAGCCCTGTTGCATGTGGTAAGCTGACAACGTTTACTAGAAAGGTTGTCTGTTTCGACGGATTCATTTTTACCAAGGTCCTTTTCCAGCTGGAAGCTCGTGGTATCTGTTTCCCTTTCAAACTCTCGTTCTTTCTTTTTTCGCCTCTCGTCAGTCAGCACTTTAACATTCCCAATATTGTCTTCAAGATCTGGATAGAATTTACTTTTGTCACCAAGTTCTGTAAGAAAAGTGTAGTACGTATTTTATTGTATAATTTGGTAAAACGCCTCTAATAGTCAACGTAATATTTAGTTGCAACTGACGTCATGGAAAAACACAGATAGAAAGTTTGAATCCTATGGAGGGATTTGTCGTTTAGGTTTTCCTGCGAACTTGTAGTGTGATAGGGGTATATTGATTCCGAATTTTTACATACACGAACATTTAGCGTATCCTGCGGGCACGTAGGCTGAGTTACGAAAATCAACAAATGTGTGCCAATAAAATGTTTGAACTAGATTAATGAGTGAAAATGAGTTTAATTTTGATCTGTAGCAAAACCAGCTGGTTACATTGTCAACAATTTTGTAATTTTGGCTGCCACGTTAGTGTAACAAAGACTGTTACGCTAACTTACAAGGCTGCTTACACACATTTTCTGCCATTCCTTTTCACGAGTGTAGTGCCATATCTTGGCTTGAAAATACAATGCCAAGTATCGTAATTTTACAGCTCCTATAAGCTCAGAAGCGTTTCAATACCGTTCATTGAAAATATGTTTTCTGTGATGTCAGTGCAACTCAAGAATTTTCCACTAGATAATACAAGGGTACGAAGTTTCATAGTTCTAAAATAAGTTTCTTTATCTGTATAACGCTTACGACGGTTGCTCGTTAAGACGCGAAAGTACAGACGAACGGCCCAACCACATTGTCCACAAACGGTGTTGCCAAAAATAGACTCCAAAACCTTCAGCTCGTGGCAACTGGTCGGGGATTAAATCAAAGGCTCCTATGAGCAAACTTATTTATATATAGCCTTGTTTGCTGTTCACTGTCGTCCTTGCTGTCTTACCTCCTGGATAAAAAAAATGGTTTCACGGGTTTACGGGGCACGTCAATGACATTTACTGGATGGTATCCAAAGCTTGTCAAATCGCCATCCCTTCATGTCTCGTGTTGAGGTTCTTTGTCTCCAGTTGCCTTGCCTGCATGTGACATGCGAACGAACGGAGCTTAGAAGCAATGAAGTACAACTTGGTCTTTATGAACTTGGCAACGTCGACTTAATGAGTGAATTGGTTTTACCTGCAGTTTTGAACCGCAAATGTTGCAGCGACTATATACTTTCTGGCCCTGATAAAGCTTTTAGTGAGTTCTAAGTCGCTTTGATTTGATTTACGAGCTGTATGCTTCAGAGCAAAGGCAATAAAAAGACGATAAAACATTCTTACCTGCCGAAACAGCTGAAACTAAAGGGGAAACTAGACGAAATGGCGGTCAAAAAAACTCCTCAGTTGAACAACCGGGGATCCAAGAAGCACTGTGATCATTCCTCGTTTAATGTACATTCTTTTTCCGGTTAATACAATCCACGCAAATTTTGTTCACGGCAAAGTCTCACTTTGCGATAACTCACCCATTACGCATGCGCGCATATGAATGAGGCAACATTGGAGTCCCCGCACGTATATATAAGGGGGGAAAATTAAAGAAATGTATATTAAAAACTATTAGATTCCGAAAAAATCTCGATTTGAACAACGAGGGGCGCAAGTGGTACCGGATAACCGTAGTCTAAGCGCGCAAGGGGCATCGGGTAAATTTTAGCGGACCACGAGGTCGAGCCGGATTCGACAAGTGCAGTGTTTTGGAGCCCCTATACAAAGACTCTTTCTCTGTCCTTCATGTTCTCTTGCAATATTCCATATGCATGATGATGTAAATGGAGTCAAGGATTAATTCAAGACGGCGGTAAGTTTTATCCCGGAGCGGGATATTTAAATGTTCAGTTGGAATGCTATCACAACGTGGCGTGAAACCCAAAATTGGAGAATGAATTTCTGCCAAACGAAATGGTCATAATCTTTTTCAAAAATAGCG
>JAOEHT020229905.1:0-10883 GCA_025448195.2 Parazoanthus atlanticus | reverse complement strand
CCCACCCTAAGTCTGGATAGGGTTAATTAAATGCATTGCCGTAAAGTTATATTTTTTCTTTCACAACCGTACTGCTTTTAGATTTTCTTCAGAATGATGTTCGCTATTTAATGAAAGATTAAAGAAGCTATTTTGTAAATGCGTGAGCCGTGTCGAACCGATCAAACAAGGAGTCGTGATCAATCAAGGCAAGCAAAATGACGACCTGGAACAAGCCAATTGAATAATCAGAAAATCCAAAAAAGACAATAAGCAAGAATACAAAGTTGTCATTGTTTCAAGCAAATAGTGACCATACCTATTTCTTGAGAAATCAAAGGGATAGACTGACAGTTCTATATTTCCTTAATTAATGCCGCTGAAAACACATGCAATATACCACTTATTCTTATTCTTATTCTTAAAATATACCAGTTGTCAAAGTCAAAAAGCATTAAAGAATAAAATCTAACGGTAGGTTATATAAACCTGACTTGGTCTTCGATAAATGATTAAAATAACTAAAAAAAATCGAAATGCTTGCCTTCATTTGTATCAAAATATGTTTTTAAAAATGAATAAGTGCTATTACAGATAGAGGACCTTATTTCCTTTGGAAACTATTGCTGTTTTCAATTTGGAAGGTTGTTGCTTTAGAACACAAAAGTAAATATATCCTTTAGCGTGATTACTCTAGTGGAAACTGCAACACCTGCTGATAACACATTCAAACATTTTTTTTCAATTTTACAAATCTTAACCATCTTTAAGTAAATTTTGCCAAATGAAATACTAATGCAAAGCGGTGCAAAGCAAACTACATAAGAGATAAACAGTTAAACGAATCAATGCATTTCTTGGCACCTGTTTACAAATCACAAGCCAAACACTACGATATAAATGTTAATTTCATTTACATATGTCAGTCAGTTCAAGGTCGAATGAAAGGAATTCAATTAAGGATAAAATTTCCTACAAGATTAGACCTAGTTACTACAATAAACTAAGGCTCAGTTCTTTGTAAGAACAAACTTTCTAAGAGCACTGAGGCTCAGATTTGCCCAAATGTAAGAACAAGTTAGGTAAAGGCTCAAATTCAGATCCAGAGAAGATTCGTAAAAAGACAAGAACAGTTATTCTATGTCTAAAAATTGATAATGACAGATTAAGAATAATTTGAGGCTGAATTTGTCAAGAGAAAATGAACGCACCTGGGCCAAACTCACTTCGTTCTCTGGTCATATTTCTGTTAAAAGCGCTTTAAAAGACAAATCAATTTTTAAAAGTTGGCAATATCAGTACTAGTGGTTATTTTTATAGTTATTAGGCTGAACAAACACTGAAACGGATACGAAAGTCAAGGTGGTGAGAACAAAAACACAGTTCTCAAAAAAAATAACAAACGCATACTAATTTCAATAAAACTTAGATTTGTACAAACTACGGCCACATATTCCGCAAAATATTCAATACACTGTTGGCTTAGGCTACCTAATTTTGATTAAGAATATTAATCTGGGCGAAAGCGTCGGGAATTATTATTTTAAAGATAATGGTTTCATTAGAAGCGGCAGTCTTTTAAAAGAACAACTTTTATTAAAGTCGGGTTTTGGTTGTCATAACTACAAAAAATGAATAATTTTATTACCGATTTCCCACTATTGTATTCAAAGAATACTATCGGAACAGGTACTGCCACGCACAAAATCACAAACGGCTTACAATAATTATTGTAACGACACCTGCTTAGAACATTAAGGATTCCTAACGAAATTTGACTCAGAATATTAACATACGTTTTCTTTGTTTTGTCCCTATTTGGTTTTGTAACTGTCAAAAGTGTACTTAGTAAAATAACTCTTTGACAGTCGCTGACTTATAAGGAATCGCAAATTAAAACGAGTTTCTTTGGGTGAACCTTCTCTAAATTGCTTGTGAATCATTGCTCTGTTTAAATAGAACGGTCCAGTTCTCGCTGAGGCTACCAAAAGCGTTCTATAAGCACACCTTGTGTCATAATACATATAATGTTTTTGTACTGGTTCCTTGCTAAATTCAAACCCCAAGGTTACTGTGTGTCCTATATAGCTAGGCATCTAATTCCTCAAGAAAATGTATAACGCACGTCCCATAACTGACATTTCCTATTTTCATGTATGATTCCAGTAAGTAAACGCAACGGGTGCGTTATGTTTTCTTATTGTCGTTCTTTTTCAATGCTCGACAGGAGAAAGGCTTGACCCATCAGTTCCAGGGTTATTGGTAGTCAGTGTATGATTCACAGATTTTCCATGATAGGTCATCGATTCTGCGTTTACTGACGAAACTAGATTCCGTTGACCGCACAAAAGTTTACGATATTCTCTGCGAAATGTTCTACTGAAAATCCCATAAATGAATGGGTTTACCGTGCTCGACAAATAAACCAAAAATCCGTACATCAAATAGACTTGTCTTGGTAAGGTCGTTTGTCCTTGTATCACATCGATAGAATCGATCACCCCAACTGGAAGCCAGCAAAATGCAAAGGCGGCAACGACCGCAGCTAAAGTTCTCGTGACTTTCGCTTCTTCCACGTTAGAAGCAAGTTGGTTGTTATCTTGATTCTTTGCTTGTCGTGGCACCTTGAAATTTTTGTTCGAAGCACTCACAGTCCTGTAAACTTTGTAGTAGCTATAAGCAATTATGTTCATGGGAGTAGCTATGAAAATTATAATGAGCAAAACTGTGAAAGCTTTGTTTGTTTCCATTGGATATAAGCACATCGCCTTGCCCGGTTGGAAGGTATACTGTCCTGGATTCATAACAAATGGAGGAATTGTTATAGATGAAACAAGAACCCAAGAAAGAGTTATAATATACTTGGCTTTTTTCCTAGTGTAGATGTTGCGATAAATATTTGGTCTTACGACACAAAAGTATCGGTTCACGGCTATTTGGCACAACATCTGTAGCGAGGAAATACCACACTGGAAAAGAGAAAATCCCATGAACATGCAAAACTTGTATTCTGTATCAAAATTCCATCTTCCTGTTACTAGTATTGATGCGGAGAAAGGCATCGACAAAACTGCAACCAAGAGATCCGAAATGGCCAAGGCCACAACAAACAAATTAGGAATTGTATGCAATCGACTATTTCTGTATACTGCTAAACAGACCAAAATGTTTCCAAGAAAAGAAGCTACAGTCATAATAATTGCAAATGTGGCCTCAAAGATAACAATTCCCGTACTTCTTTGCTCCAAATCGATGGCCAAATTCCTAGTTGAGTCAGTCATTGTGCTGTTAAGTTATGTGGAAGAGGTTGTAAGTTTTCGAGTTTCACCAGACACTGTTTTCTGCTACCTTATCTTGGGGCAGCCTTGTTGCTCTTTCAGTAGCCATGCGCTGTTTAATGATTTATGGTTACCGTTAATAAGAAAGCACATGTCAATTGCTGACATGCTATTGACAAATGAATTAATAAATTTTTGTTTTCAAAACAAGAAGCGGCTTAAGTTTGTCTTGTTGCGTTTTGGGATGTATCTTTTAAGTTTAAATTTTCTATCTTAGTGTTACAGGTTTTAAGATTTTTCACCTTTGAAACTGAAAAAATAATTACCTGTAAATTAAGAAAAACGTCCTTTGGCTCTCGTAAGTTACGATTCACGAGTCATTTGAACCTGGTTTTTGAGAGTCTTCGCCTTCTTAATTGAGGAATAACTAACCTTAATTTATACTAAGAAAAAGTCTTTCGAATTGTTTCGTTACTTTATGTGTTTTTCGACTCTTGCAAGTTACGTCTCACGCGTCATTTTAAACCAGTTGGCATAGTTTTGATATTTTTACAGTGTTTTATACTGAATACATCTACCTTTGTTGAGAATCGGTTAAATTTAATTTATTGAATCAAAATTTGTTTTAAAAGTGCCGACTTGTCATCAAAATGAGTATGACACGCTTATTGATTCTGCCGTTATTGTCCTTAACAGTAAACTGCACATTTATTAGATAAATTCTCTTTATTTGCTTCACCGTGACGATGTAAGTGATAAGATTTTGTGAATGAATATAACTAGAAACATTTCAACAGGTTATACAATGCAATCAGAAACTGTAACATTGAAAATCCGATGTAGTCACGGCAACTTTTGATTTCGTATTTTCGATGATATTGTTTTTAGTGTTCTATATATAAATTGAGAAGAAGTTTAAGTCTTGAAAGTTGAGGAGAAGTTTAAGTCTTGAAAATGATGAGAAACTATTTGGATTTTTTCTACAAAAAATACTCGTCTGATCGGTTGCTTGACTTCCAAATGTTTTGGAAGGTGCGAAAATTTTTCGAAAGACTTCGGCAACGTTCTAAGTTTTCGGAGATGTTTGGAAATCTTCGGAAATCTTTGAAAATCTTCGGAATATAATTGGAAGTCTTCGGAAAATCTTCGAAACTCTTCATAAATCTTTGGATATCTTCGGAAAATCTTCGGAAATGATGGGGAGTTTTTGAAAAAGTTGTACGTTTTGTAGCTGTGATATTAACAGGAAACACCACTATTTGATGAAAGTGATAAAAACCACTCATGCTTCGCACTCGTGGTATTACGCCACTTTCATCAAAATACTCGTGGTATTCAGTTTCATTAATTCTTCTCGAACGGTGCTGTTTCCTATACAAACATACTGGGTACCATGGCAATGGCCTGACTACAGAGTGACGCTAATAGACCACTTTGTTGTTGTTGTTGTTGTTTGTTAATGCTAATTTTTTTCTCGTTCTAATTCACTCACGGATCAATATAAAGATTTTACTCAATCGCTGCGACAAAAAGTGGCCAAGCAACATTATTCTAACAATAGTAATTATAATAACTTTATTTACTAAAAGCATTGAAGCAAAAGGCCTGAATTACGCCTAGTTTACAAAATATGCTAAAAATCTGAAAGAATAGAATTTAAAATTTGCTGTAGATATTATAAAATTACAATTATGCCTTAAGGATAATTAAAACAATATTAATTTTTTCTTGAATCGTTCGGTTTTTAACCTTGGAGGGTTGAATACTCGGGTTTTCCTCAGGTTCTGGTTAGAATTCCGGGCGGGCAAATTAAATGGGCATGCAATTTGCGCTTTGGGTCATTCATTATCTGTGCGAACAGTTTGGCTGTACGTTCTTGGCGGCAGAGGTATTCTGGGAGACTGTCATGGTATACAGGACGTGCATATTCGATGACTGATCTTATGCACGTTAAATACAATTGGATTAGTCAGTTCCAAGCTATAAGCTTGATAATTTGGCCTCTTGGATGTGGCTGCTTTTATTCTTTTGTTTGCTTTCAGCCATAGCTATATCATCAATATAGATTCCAGATATCACTATCCTCGGCTTCTAAATCATTTATCATGATTAAGAATAACCAAGGACCTAATTTCGTGCCCTGTGGAACTCCTGTGGGAATTGCAACCAATTCTAAATAGCAGTCCTTCGAGAGCCTCTCCCTTTGACCACGGTTGGTTAGAAAGTCAGGGCCCAGCCTCCTAAGGCACAGTGTTGGCGTTTTTTGACAAGGTTTGCATGATCAAACAAATCAAATGCCTTTCTAAAGTCGAAAAGTATAACTCGGACAGTGGCATCGTTACCACCATTGTTTTGCACCTTGTGAAACCTGCATCAACAAAGTTTTTTTTAATAATACATTTTAATGAATAATAAATAATGATTAAACAATTAAAAGTATTTATCATGGTAAAATATATCCCATGCATGTGTATTGCACACCCATCAAAATCCTGCTACAAATGTTGAAACCAAGAAAGACGCGTACGTATCTGATGAACCTGTACAGCAAATTCGACTACAAACGAATTGGGAGTATAGTGTGCAATCGATTACTTATGTGAACTGCTAAACAGACCTAAAATTGAGAAATATTCGTAATAATTGCGAATTTGAATTTTTTTACTAATGACCTTCTTAATCGTTCCCATTTTTATCCGCCCTTTTACACTTCTCAATATTTATTGTAAATATGTCAGGCTTTTAGCAAACAATACGCTAATAACAAGGAAACATTACTTACCTACTGAAACACAAGTCATGTTAAAAATTGCGGATCCACAACCCAACCCTAAGCCCAACCATAATCTTAAACCTAACCCTTACCACAACCTTAACCTCTAAGCCTAATAATGAAAAGTATAACCACCCATCTCTTTCTTTTCATCATCTCGATGACTACAAACTAATGAGTGATTGACGCGTTTGTCTTATAAAGCAACTATCCTTAATATAAATTGCTATTTTTCATAACAATGAAATATGGATGTCGCGCTCTTTTGCAGGCTCCCTTAGTAGACCTTAATAGACCTTAGTAGACCGTAATGACGTCATATTGGGCCTGATGCCTAAGTTGGATTCTGGTCTTAGCAATAGGGTGAAAATAAGACGCGACTAAGCTAAGACGCGACTTACGATAGACGCGAACTGACCCAATTATTCGAGCAGTTTCAAGTCCAAGGTAAGACGTGTCTTAGAGAAGAACAGCTCAAAACTCTAGTCCAGCATTATTCGCGACTAAGCTAAGACGCGACTAAGCTAAGACGCGAACATGCATTTTTGTACCATTAGATCATGGTATAGATAATGTAGATAGATAGATAGAAGTTATACATTTATATACATGTAAATATAATAGTTTATTAGATACAGGGCCCCTTTGGATACCAGTCTTTGTACCGAATGGGCCACCCTGTCAAAATAAAGTTTCATTACATTATACGAGCAGTTCGCTTCCAACGTAAGTTGCGTCTTATTTTCTCTCGTTTTAACGGACCTAAAGATCAATTCAATATGGCGGAACGTTTCTTCCCAGAGAGGGTGATAACTGATATAAATGTCGAGTAGGAATGTTACCACAACGCGACGAGAAATTCAAGTTTCGAGACTGAATTTTCTCCAACCAAGTGGTAAGTTCATAAACTGCGAAACGGTTACACAGTAACAATAATATCACGGAAATGTATTCCTACATTCATAAACAAGAGAACAAGCTTACAAGTACGAGAAACTGAACGCTTGGTAGCGAAGCTCCAAATGACTACCGCCAAAAGATATTGCGATATCGCTTGCGGATTGAGGACTAGTCCGCAGTTAGATGTTCTCGGCTGATAAACGTGTGGAAGCGTTCTTTAATTTCGGTGAATAGTGTTTTATAGAATATTCACCTCGATGTTTCGTATCATGGCGAATATTCTGCTACTATATATTCACCTCGGTTTCAGAGAATAATTGTTAATTATTAAAAAAATTGGCTGTGTATGAACCGTGAAACGTTTTCAGTCAACATTAATCTGAATAGCTTAAACAAGAAAACATGTGTTGACTTATTTGCCTTTGTAGAAATTCTACAGAGTTTCCGATTTTTAATCCCTTGTGTGTTTTTTCACGTTTACTCTTAGTATGTAAGGAAACAATCTAACATGTGAATGAAATGTTAAACAGAGGAATCATTTCCAAGCAACTCGCAGTTTAATATGTGTTTCTTTAGTTTCTCGCGAGGCGTTGTCGGTTCGACCGGTGCCTGAACTAGTACTTGTGCTTTCGTTACCCCTGGGTCTCCATTTACCACAGATTATTCTCTGATACTCTCTTCTAAATGTGGGGCTCAAAATTCCGTAAATGAAGGGATTGGCTGTGCTGGAAATGTACACAAGGTATCCATAGGTAAGATACAACTGTCGGGGTAGAATCGTGTCACCTTGGAAGAGATCGATGGTGTCAATGACACCGATAGGTAACCAGCAACAGGCAAAAGCAATGACCAGTCCTGCAAGTGTTTTTGTCACTTTTGCTTCTTCAACATTTGAAGCTAGTTGCTTTCTTTGTTCATTGTTCATGTTCGCGTTTTGTGGTCGAAAGCGCTTGTTTGATGTGGTGACAGTTTTGTACACTTTGTAGTAGCAAAAAGCAATGACGTTCATGTTGATACCTATGTAGAACACATCCAGGAAAACGGTGAATGCAACATTAGTTTCCATAGGATAAAGGCATTGTCCTTTTCCAGGCTGGAAACTGTATTTACCTGACGGCATTACAAGTGGAGGGATCGAAGCGATGAGTGTTGTAATCCATGTTACTATGATTAACAACAGAGTGTTATTCTTTTTGTAAAACTTTCGGTATAGATTTGGTTTTACTACGCAAAAGTATCTGTTAACTGCAATCTGGCACATCATTTGTAGTGAAGCAATGCCACATTGAAAGAGACAAAACCCAATAAAAAGACAAAACTTGCGCTCTTCATCGAAAACCCAACGGCCAGCCATGAGAATTGCTGCAGTAAACGGCATTGAGATTACTGCTACCAAAATATCAGAGATTGCTAATGCCATCACAAACATGTTCGGAATGGTGCGAAGACGACGGTTTCTGTGGACCGCGAGACAAACTAAAAGGTTTCCCGCAAAGGACAACACATTTAAAAGAATTACAGCAGAAGATTCAGTAATTGCTAACCATTTGCTCCTTTGTCTGAGCTCTTTGTAAAGGATCTTTGTCCCTTCGGATTCCATGCTGTGCTGTTATACTAGATGCGGTAACTGAACGTCTTTCTGCAGGTGATAGCATTTCTATAGTGCTACATATAAAACTACTGTCCAATATATATAATATTCAATTTAAAAAGTGACAGTGCTAAAAACATTGACCGGACACGAAAACATTAAGTTTACATTTCTTTTCATACACATTAAAAAATATTTATTTAGCTGGTGTTTCGAATAAATTTAGTATAAGTTTTCGCAAGCTAATTATTTTCTTAAAACTCTTTCTTCATGAAAAAATAACAAAATTTTATAACTAAAAACATAATAGTTTAATACATTCAATTTATTTTGCCACCCCAGTCTTATCTATTTTAAAAAACTGCATTTTATTGTTGCTATACGAGAAAGCAAACCTTGACATTTAATTTAAAGCATAACACTTTTGTATAACTAATCGTATGACATTTATGGAAAGTGTCAAAATTTTGCATCCGGATAGCATTTAAATATTCTTGCTTTTTGAGGTTTTTCTTCAACTTTTAACAAAACGTTTTTTCTTATGGGTACTTATTTAGACACAGCTTGACTCTCTACATCACTGAGTGACGTTACACCAGTTAACGATGAGCAAACTAAAATATATCGTGTTGCAAGTTGCTTGAGAAAAAATTAGTCAAATCTTGAGTAGTTGGTAAAATGATTTGGGTATTAAAAATAGTGTTTTTAATGAGTAACTAGCTTAGTAAATTAAAATCAGAGAACAAATAGTCATAAGTTTCGCCGGAAAAGGCGTCGTTTCCTTTTTTATTATCCAATTTTTAATTTACTGACGTTTTGAGAACTTATTTAATATCTATTCCTTCCCCTTGTATAAAACTCACATCAAGAGATTAGCCTTTGATCAATCGTTTTGGCTTACTTATTTTAACAATAAACAAATCGGTATTTTTTTTCTTGACTCATTATTTTGCCTAGTGCATCGATTTTCCCCAAAGTGTTAAAAATCTAGTACGTAGGGACTCGTTACTATAGCAACCGGCATGGATCTGCTTGGCGTTCATATTTAGAGAAGCTTTGCTCTAAGTAAACTAATGGAAGGAGAAAATATGATTCGACCCAGCGAATAACAGGCTAGGGTTTTGACGGATTCTTAAAGTATATATATCACATTTGGGTTTTTTTCTTATTCAGGATCTCTACGGCGTCCTAAGCCACGTGGCAGAAAAATTGTGTGATTCGGATTTTTCTTCATTTAGAAATCAGCCATCAAACATGGCAAAAATCACGTCCGGTTTCAAAATAAACGAGCAAAAGGAAGAATGGGCCATACAGCGCTCATGGCATCGTTAATCGCTACACCAGGGACTCATTGTAAAACTTTGTTAACGAAATTCTATGGAATTGTCCCGGAAATAATAAACAAAATCTGCAGTACTCGAGAAACAACCCCCAACCACACCATTCCAAACATCAAGTACTTGCAGACACGTCCCTGTTATTAAAAAAACTTGCAATAATCATAAATGCAGCAGGAACAATATTTGCCATTTTTTCAAACAGGTCGGGTGATTTCAAGAAGAATCCGTAAAGTAGAGTTCGTATTGTTTTATAGATCTAAAAAGACTACTTGAACACTGTTGTTAAGGGCCGTTCAAATGGTCCAAACATATTGGTCAAACATGCATCATCAAACATTGTCGGATGCAACATGTTTGACCATTTTGAACACCATGTTCGAACACGTTTGACATTGTTGGATATTGTTGGATCGTGTTGGGTGGTTTTGGATAGATTTTAAATTTGTTCAAACTTTTCATCCAACATCGTCCACGCAATCAAAACATGACATAATTTCGTGCCCAGCCCCCAGAATCAAGGGATTTTTTTCAAATGCTTGATGGTGTTGCATTCGTTTGAACACTCCCGCATCCAACACAATCAAACACCGTCCAATATCATCAACCATGTTTTGTCCAACAATGTTGGATGGTCTTTGATCGGTTTGAACGGGCCTTTAGAATTTAAACTTCAATAAGAAAATCGGACTAGAACATAAAATTAAAAATCAGAAAAGAACATTTTTAGTAAACGGGCACCTAAAAAACTATCTCCGACATGAAGCTATATTACAACACTGAAAAACTAAGAGCTGACGCAAAATAAAAATCAATCAATTCAACTTGTCAGAATTAACTGCTGAAGCCCAGTTGAACCACATATTTGCTGTGTTTATACTAAAGACGGATAAACCGTTTAGTAAGTTTTTTCCGTTACAAGTTTTCTTAAAATATGCCCATTTTTGCGAGTAGCTTTTTAAAGCTTCAAGTTAAAGTTGTTTTTCTCAACCCTTAAACGTTTATGGGGGGATTGAGCGCCCCCC
>JAOEHT020229904.1:0-19053 GCA_025448195.2 Parazoanthus atlanticus | reverse complement strand
AAAGATAAACCTAACCCCAACCTTGACTGTAATCCTAACCTAAGGGAGGGGTGGGTGGGGCATTTGCCAGAAATCTGGATTGACCCGAGAGGGAGAGCTTTTGGTAAAAAATGTTAAAAATCAGCGAGTCTTTCTTGCTTCTTCCTGTCATTGCGGGAATTGAGATTTAGTTTTTAATTTTAGGGTAACAGTATAGAAAGACTACTGGAAGTTAAACAAATGCCCACGTTTGTCTGACAAAGACAAGGGATACAGTTTCTACTTGTACATAACCAACTTGAAAAATATCCATATCCTCTTAGTGCGTTTTATACTTTTTATAGTACTGCATCGCTTTCAAGATGGCGGCTAAGGGCTCGCCCCTTTTGTGAGCGCTCTAACCCAAGGTCAAGGCCGGGCTCAATTCCAGGCCTTGCCGAGGGTTGAATTATTATTTCTTGATCTTCCTTCGCCACACCATTCGCAGACAGGGACGTTAAGGTGTTGGTCTATAGTCTCTGAAATGCTATCTCTGCGGTGACCTTAAACAATCCACACACTTCTCAAAAATAATCCCGGTGTTGCGGTAAGGGCTACACAGAATATAACCGTGCACGTGTAAAATTTATATTGCCCTCAATAAATGTAAGAGTCCCGTCCCGTCCCTTTGCTTTACTTTACATATACAGCTATTTTAAAAAAGGTTGACCTGTGAAAAGAGCAATACCCAGATCGCAATTAAAGCATGCCAAGAACTCTAATGTTGCTAATTGCTAAGCTGGTGTTGACGTAACTTTTTTTTTTCCATCAAAATCAGTTACCTAGTTTTGTCAGCTTCGCCAGTGTATGGATGGGTAGAAGGTCCCATAAATCCTTTCGTGCTTGGTATTGCCCGGCTTTGCGTACGAAACAGCTGTACTGACACAGCATCAGCATCAGCACCATGCAGCTTGTACTAAATATAGAATTTTTCTATGGGGTTCCACTGATATAAAGACAGCGGTTATTACTTTAGGACTTTTGCTCTCTCGGCGCTATGATTTGATGCATCTGATCGGTTTTGCGAAAGTTGCACCAGATCGATAATGACAGTGACTGCATAAAGTACTGATTTTTCATTTCATATTAAACTTAGGACAACAAAAATGATTTATTGCCAGCCTGTACGAGTTATCAAACCGCAACTGTTTAGTTTTAAAGGAACTGTGTAGTCCTTGAAAATATAAAAAATCCCCATGAAAAAGAGAGGAATCACAAGAATCGCACGGGAGAAAACACTTTCGAACTATCGGACGAGATATCTGACGGCAGTTTTAGAAGATAAAACTGTTCTTAACCTAGCTTTTGTGAAGTGCAGACGCTTTGCAAACTAACGTGCTTAATATATTAGTTGGTAAAACTAACTATAATAAAATGAATGGAGCTGATATCCATGTTTTACATACATCTTTTTAGCAAAAGTTTTACTCAATTTTTGAACTTCATTGCCACATTAAAATACTAACCCGACTTGCATGTACAAAAAGTTGTAACCAATGCAATGTGTAGAGAATTTTACTACGACTTTCTTAGCATCAACAAAACTGTAATACGTTCTGTATTTTGGAAATTATGCTAAGAAATACACACGCGCGTCGACTTCAAACTTTTGTACACGTTGCTTTATGCTCACTGAGTCGATTTTTTTTCTCGACTGATATATGCGCATCTCAGTACAGTTCTGCTCTCATGGGTTACATATCTGATTTTTTAATTAAAATATACAAATTAGTATACAGAAAAACCTCAGAATGTTTAGAGAATATGACGTAGCGAACATTTTTATTAGTGGTTACATGTTTGAGTCGCCGACTAGTGTTTCAAACAATTTAAAAAAATGAACCATTAAATACGTCACACTGCTGTTCAACCTTAACCAAACATGGCTATTTCATGGTGTGACTCTAAATCTTTACCGTATATAACAAAAATCTCGAGTTGTCTGGCACAATCATTTATAAGCTTTTTGATGAAATCCCCAAAACATATGCATGGTTAATTTATAGCTCTTGACGCAGTAGTCAACATTTTTTATTTCAGTCATGATCACTAGCGATTGCATTCCACACAGTCCGATTGCCGAGACTGATGACTTGCCATCCTGCGGCCGCGATATGGGGTCACTGTGTGTCACTTACCAATCGCTATGCATGATTGACGAAATTAATGGCATTGCAAAGTTTTACACCTTAAGCTCTCAGCGATCTCAGTCGACGTTGACTTTTTTATATTCCGCCAACAGTCGATCTGGAACCCGAGGTTGGTTGGCAAGCAGAAGGCGACAACGCCAACAACTGTTGAACTGTTTCATATGTGTGAAAAATTCGTCCGGAGTCGACTTCGCTTCCGTATGGACGCCGGACGGCGGATCATTTTAAACGTTTGATTGGATTTATTTATTGTCTTCTTTTTCTTATGAAAAATTGTTTATTCTAAAAGTGTCATGGTAAGTTGCTTAAAGAGTTTAAGAGGAAATCTGCTTTTGGCAACTAACGTACCAACTTTCGATAGTCGGTACATTCCCGCAAGTCGCTCATCAATGCTTCGGGGAAAATCAAATCTGTATTACTCAAACCTGATTTGCATTTCGGATGAGTTTTCTATTGGTTTTTAGGCGAACATGTATGCCGAATTTTCATTTTAAGTTTCATAATTTAGACTGTAAAAGAAGTGCAACGTTAGCAGTTTCAGTATATTTTATTGAAGCCATGGAAAATACTAAACACTTCTTGATATCGGAAAAACCATTCAAATTCATATCAGTTTTGAAAATATCAACCGAACGTATTTCCCGTATGTGGCCTCGGTCATTTATTGATATCTGTGACAATTGAGCTGAGGCCTCCAGCAGTTTTGTCACTCATTAGAATTGCTAATTTTTTGTGGAAAATTTCATCCTTCCATCCTATTACGGTATTTGCTCACTCTCATCGCATCCACTGACAGCTATCAACAAAAGTGAAATAACAAACTCCGCCTTCACAGCTTCCACACCTTGTGGCTTCTTATTAACCGGTCAAACCGGTTTTGTGACCACAACCAATGAAAAGCACGCACCGCGTATGACGTCATCAACAAAGATGTCGGGTCGAATGAACGGGTGGAAAAAATACATGAAGCCAGTATACACGTATTTGTTTTGTGTTGGCTCATTCTATACCAACATTATCGCGAATTTGGTATTCAAAGAAATCAGAACCTTTCGTTGAGCTCATATTACAGATATGTAGATCTCGTTGGTGAAGCTTTCGAAATTTAAAACAGTTTCAGTTGTTGCAAGCGCACTGTTGAAGAGATGAAAAATTTGATTGTGTTACTGTCGGGAGGGACAAATATTACATTACTGACAGAATGACTTTTGAGTCAAGATTGTGATGATTTGAGATCATGGTTGCCCAATTTGTATTGAAAGACAGCATAAGTCAATTTTTCTCCCAAATAAAGTTGGGTTCTCGAAATTTGCCGTTTGTACTGACGACTAAATGTTGGAGGTTCGAAAGTTCGTGACACTTCAAAGAAAACACAACACGGTCATCAACCAATGAATGTTTGGGTCAAGCCAGAATTCCGGGGGGTGCAGTATTCTTATTAGTGACACAATAAAACCTGTCAATCATCGTGACGTCACTTAATTAGCCGAACCCCAACGAAGCTTCCCGACTGTTTCCGAGTGTGCGCACACTGCACGATGCAGAGCAAAATTTTGTCCGAAAAAAAACGAAGGATCAAACTGACGTCAGAGTGCGCGTGGTTGCGAGTAAGATGGGTGAACAATGATATGGCGGCGTTCGTGTGTGGTAAATGACATTGGAATCGGGAATCGTGCACAGGCTCCATGAAAAAATTGACATTTTTGATTCTTATTGATCGTAATTTGGAATACAGAATTCTCCCGCCATACTTCAAAGTATGGCTACGGCATCGAACGTATTCCGTGTAGGAGGTAAGCACTGAACAAATCCGTGCGTGAAAATTTGCCTCGTTACCACAGTCTTCGCGCCGCCGAAACGCGAAAGTGGCAGAAACATCAAGTTCGCTCACTACTTTCTGTTTGAACTGGTCTTTAAAATATGTGTATGTAAAAGAGAACATTCTTCAATGACATGCACGTGTGCGATTGCGTTATTTCTTTTCGGTAAGTAAGATAAAACAAAGCCGGGATCTGGCGTTTACTCCGACGGTCGCATGTCCGTCAGTCGGACATTCTACGTTCAGTTAATAGATATTGTAAGAAAGTACGGTTCCGTGTATAGACTCACCTATTTTTGGTATTTTATTCTCACATTTATAGAGGGCTGAATTTCATTAAGGTTATATTTACTTGGAGAAGTGAGACGGAAACAGTCTCGGTAGAATTGTGTCGTAGCGTAGCTTCTTGCGCGGTTTCAGTCGGCTGTCGCCGAGCCGTTGTGTCGACTCCATGTGCATTTGGAGCCGCTTTGCTTGATGGCGGTCGATTCGAATTTGTCTATAAAAATTGTTGTTTTTTTATTCTAATTTGTTTTCTGTTTCATTTGAAGATTACGTGTATGTCGAAACAAACCCGTCTCAACCATACCAAATTAGAAGAATTGAAGAGTTGACAAAGGTACGTAAGAAAGGTTAAGGTGGCTCGAACCCTCTCTTATGAATATCATAATTGGGTGAAACTAACAAGTTGTCCATTTCTCATGACAGACAAGCAATGGGCAGGTGGAGGCCAAGGTACAGTGTTTTTACAGAAAAAGGGATTTATCCTCGACACTTTCTGCCCAAGCTGAAAGACATTTGAGTAAGTGTTGCTATAGAAATGTAGAATCAATTTGTGTTATTTATAATTCATGATGAACAAGTGATGCTTGTGTAACTTGACACTCTTAAAATAGTCTGTGTGTGCAATCAGTAAATACTTGATAGTTTCATGTACTGATGAAGGGTGAACTGAATGTTTTGTTTTGGTATAAACTGTGACCTAGTGGAGTGATTCTTTCCTTTGATCTGCTAAGAATGCAGGTTGACCAGGCTGTTTTTATTTCTGTGTGGTAACTCTTTGGGAGGAATATTTGATGTTGATATGCAATTTGTTTGGTGTTTAACATTTCCTTTTCTGTAAGACAATTAGTCCTTTGCATGTAGTGTTTCGTTTTAGTAGTTTATTTTCCATTTTTCCTGGAAAATTTCCCACTTAAGCAATTGATTAAGTATTGTTTGCTTTCTGGCATTTTGCCATTGAAACTGATATAGCAGTACTGTTGTGGCAAGCATTTTCTGATAGATCACTTACCTCTGCTCAGCAAAGTTGGTATATAGTTGAGCATAACATACTTCCTTGCTTACCATAGTTTACTATCAGAGTTATATTGTACATAAATTTAGTGATTTTGTTGTTTGTAGCTGCAGTATGTTTTTCTAAATGTAATTAATCTAAAGGAAACTGTTTGGATTTTAACCTTGATTAGCCTGCTCCCTAGCACCCACTTGCACTAGTAAAGCTTAGTTCAACTGCACATCCACAGTAAAATTCCTTATCACCTCGCACCTTTGTAATTTTTATTATGATGATATATTTGTTTTTGTATTGTACCTCCTGTTATTAGCAAAAACTACGTAGGAGTAGTTTGACTAAGAACTAAGAAGTCCTCGGTTCAGGAATTCATGAAGACTGATTTAAAAATAACTGACCAATCATAGTGCCCCATTTCCATCAGGGCATTGTCATTATGCTTTGAAATAAGAGGCGCAACTCCGAAATTAGCAAGCTCTTACTTTTACGATTCAAACTCGCCATGGAGTACTTTCTAAAATATTTTTTTGCCAGCATTAATAGTCCAGTAACTGGTCAAATTTGCTTGTCGCTGGCTTAAATAACAACCCTGCTCACCCAGAGTTGCTTAGTTTCATTGGCAGATGCTGATGACAGGTGTGTGCCAAGTTATCTAAATATAAAGGCGTTATCTAGTGTACCTCTCCAGGTTGTCGTAATTTTTTGAAGTAGGAGGCACATTTGTGAAAGTGGTTGGCAAGATCTGTGCGAGTTTGCCCAACAAAAGCTACATAATAAGTTAACAAGACCATTTTCTACCCAGCATTCACATCCTAATAGGCGGTCAAATTTGTCAGTCGCCACCTTATTTTGACAGCCCTGACTTCTATAAATAGGTGTGACAGTGTCTAAGCCAGCATAATTGCTTTTAAACTCTACAGAAAGTTTGATAATGAAAAACTTGAATTTACAGCCTTTAAATTTATTGAGCAAAACAGGAAATCTTAATCTTAATCACAAAATATTCTGGGCCCTGTTGTTCAAAGGTTTGACAACTTTACCCAGCAGATAAATTTTGCTCATTGTCCAATCAAAATTAAGAAAGGGACTTCTCCATGGGATAAGTTCTATTTATAAACTTTGACAACTGGGCCCTGAAGGGCAGAGGAACGCCTTTCATATAGTTAAACAATTTTATTACATTTGGTTTTGTATTAAAGGAATTCAAAATATAAGTTATAGCAACAGAATATGTTTAGAAAATTTCCAGTTAGTATTTTTATTTTTGTATTTCCAGATAACAGCAGCTATAGTCCTGCCTTGTCTAGCACAGAAGTGAAGAATAACAATTGTCCAGTAGTAGGTTGAAGAAACACCTCTGATTGTTTTCAGTTAGTTATTGACAAGTTCATGAAAAAAATAAGTTCGGTCTTAAGGTAAACTCCCATATTAAATCCCCCAGTTATAAGTTCCCCTATATGTAAGCAGTCATTGTCGGGTGGGCAAATTTTAAAATATCAGATGCTGAGTGAAGCGAGGCCGAGAGTGGTGAGGCCGAAGGCCGATCCATGAGAATCAGAGCCCCTGGGGACATTGTCTTACAGGACTAGTTCTGGGCCCGCTTGACTGGATTACATGCCTGATTATTTTCGTGTTTTGCTTTATAAATTTGCGTGTTTACTTTTTATTGTTTAAACTGACAGATAAGAAACATTCAGAAATATTACTATGCATACACATTTACACCATTTGTGGCACTTGAGTTTGTATTTTATTGTATACACTAGGAAGGTAGTCCAAAAATATTGTGTAGTTTTAAAATGTAGATTATAGCTACTCAGTCATTCACATTTTACTTTTAAAAATGAAGAAAAGAATGATTTTGTGTTGGGATTGCCCAAACTTTTATCTAGTTTTGAAAATCACTTTTCTTTCTTGTAGGTTACAAACATACAACAAAAGCCCATTGATAAAACTAGTTTGTGTGGAAACATTAATCTGATTATATAGCTACTCTGACAAGTTGATCATGCAAATTTTTATTCTGAATTATAATTCAAACCACTTCATTATTTTTTTTCTGTTTATGATTGATAAGGAATGGAGATCTCTGGATATGATCTTATTCTGTGTGCAAGTAAAATTAATTTTGATGATTTGATTTTGGTTGCACACAGAAGTATAACCAAGATTATCTTTGTTTAAAATATTGTATTAATCAATTCTTGTTGGTTGTTAAATAAGTATTTGAGTTCTGTTCTAAAAATGGGCTAATATATTTACTTATTTGTTTGCCTGAAGGTTTAACTATGATCAGAGCTTGACAAGTTCTGCAGATTATTTGTTAAAATGCACTTAGACCAGACCGCAATATATTAATTTTGTAATTGGAATGGTACATAAGAAATATATTTTGTTGTTGGAAGTTGTTAATTCTTGCTAGTCAAATTTGTTCTCTCTGATGTGGAATTCTTACAGCCGTATCCTGTAAATAGCTATAGTTGGAGATTTACCATCTAAAGCTTGTTGTTGAAGTTTTTCTTTATAAAATTAACAAATTGTTTCAGTTTGGAATTTTGGAACTTTTTATCTGATTTCATGTTGTTATGAATGAAGTACTTTGGAATTAGTACAATGCAGGGTTTTTTGATTGGATTATTTATCCAGCTTGATTGTTATATATCAATGAATAGCACAGCATACTAACTTTATGAGTTTATCCTATAAATATTCTATAATGGAAAACTTGTTCTGGCCAATTAGTACGGCACTTGGGATCCATCAGTGGTTGGTTGAGACGTTTGCTGGCCTGGGGCCTGATGACTTCAGGTTGACAGTCATGACAGTCATGTTTAGTTGGCAAATAGATGAAAGGGACCATGGTGACTGAATTTTTGAAAAAAAAGGATTTGAATATTAGAGCATTTTTTAATGCTATATACAGAGTATTTGTTTTCATATCTATACAGAAATGATAGAGCATTATAATTTCTGAGAGGCAACAGATACAAACTTGTTCTACAGTAAATGTTGCTTTAGGATTTTATGTGAAATTGCACATAATTTAGACATCCTGCTAATCATGTAATCTTCCAGCATTTTTCTTAAGCCTGCCTTGGCTGGGAAATCTATTGTAGCCACAGGGGAACTTGGATGTCTCAGAAAGGTGTACTCGCCTTACAATCAATGGAAGTGACATGAGAACTGTACTTGGAAGAACTCTTGTTGTTGTTCAAGATTGTGGCAAAGTTTTGGGTAAAACTTCAAAACATGTTTGAGCATGTTGAAGATGGTGACGAGTTGAAGGGTCTCTCTTAATCCAAAATAATTTATTTGTTTCCAAACGCTTGGAATACAAACCCATGAAAGACAAAGTAATGGTAACATAATGGTCTTTCCAAATATCAAAATATCAAAATAATGGGTCAGTTAGAGGCTCTCCGTTCTTTTCTTTTTCGTTCTTTTCTAAGTGGTGTTAGCAGATGTTTGACGTTTTTAATTAAGTTTTTGAACTTGCCGTCTGTAAATCTGAAATCTACAACAAACCTCTTCTGATTACAGTTCTCACATCACTTCCACTGACTGTAAAAACTAATATTCACAAACCATAGTGCTTCGAAATATAGTTTTTGGCTTAAGACGTTCAGTTAACAAATTAAAAGTTGACTCTGGTGAAACATAATTGTTACAGACTGAAATAGTAATTAGCATGAAAATGGCTTCTTACAATTACGCTTCAGAATATTTCATGAACTATGAAATTGTAAGACAATATTATACTCGCAGATCTATGCTTGTGAGAATTCATTTCAAACATCTTTTCTCTTACATTTTTCACCAGTCTGAGACTCAATCTCAAATCAGATTCTGTAATAATTATAAATTTCTTAGCAAATTATTTTGAAGATACCTTTAATTTTAGTTATTGATCGAATATGGTATTTACCCGTGTATATTGCACACTTTTTCCTCACATTTTGCCTTCAAAATGTAGATGCGCATTATACATAGAACCTTTTGTTTTCATATAAAGTAATTTGCATAACAACACAAAAAATACAGAGTCAGACTACTCCCAATTTTATATAATATGGCAAATACATCAAGACACAGAGTTTGACAGGTTAATGATTGCGATTGAAAATGTGCTGCATTTTCTCAAGAATTCAGAAGACAAAATGATGTACATGAAAAGCTTTCCTTTACGCTTTGTAAAGGTTGGATTTACTCGTTTATCTTCTGGTTTCTTGCACAAATGCAGAAAAATCGGAATGAGAAAATAAAATCATGTAAATACTCCTACATATACCATCTTGAACTTGTCACATGGCCAGCTAGCAAGTCTAGTCTGTTCAAGACCTCCTCATTCATAAGATGTCAATGAATTGCGTTCGTGTGCAGTGAACGGCAGAAGAAAATGAAAAAAAAACATCAGAAAATGTGTTGCAGTACTATTTAAAATTTCTGTTATTTTATTTTATTGTATTTGGTACTACCAAGTACTACTGTATACGTATTGCACATACATAGTTATCTTTTTGAAATTTTATCGCATTTAATTTAATAGTTTGCCTTTATTAAATTAATTCAATATTAATTTGTGAAACCCCATTTATGGTGTGGATGAACTTGGCCTTGACCCTTGTGTTAAATTATTGATAGTAGTATTGAAGAGGAAAAAGGCATTGTGTTTCTCAGCAGTCTTGGATTGTATAATATATGTTTGAACCACATGTGACAACTGCTATATATATCTATATGTATTTATAGATACAATTCTCAGAAATTTATTTTTCACATGTCTTTGTGAAATGCTAAAGAATTGTATGAAACCTGAACTGAAACTTACAGAACTTTTGTTTATGTAATGTTTGAGTGTGCGCGTATTGAAAATGTACTTGTAATCATTTATTTTGTATAGTAATTTTTCTTCTGGAAAGCAATAGAAAATTAATGTACTGTTGTAATAGTTGAACTAAAAATAGGCATTCACAGTATGTAGAACTAATTGCTTTACATTAGCTGATAATCAGGAGCTTCAAACAAAATGTGTACTAGTGATAGTTATTAAAAGTCTTTTGGACCATTTTCTTGTCAAAGATTTTGATTATTTACAGAAGATGGGAGATTATTCTCAAGATCATATGTCTAATGTTTCTGTGGCAATTTTTTACTTTAAAAGTTATTGACAGTTAAGATTTGCATAATCATTAGTTATAAACAAAAAAACTTCCAAGACTTCATTATATCTGTGTGGCGACCTAGTTATGGTAAAACTATATGTTGATCGACTTTGACACCTTTTGACCCATGTATCTCAACAGCATGACAGTAAAGAGGTGAAGTAATTGGTGTGAAAAAATAACATATTAATTAATTGTTTTATTGACAGTTGTTCTGGGTTGTCATAATTTGAAGTAGGAGGTCAAACTCTGAAGTAGGCAGCTCTAAAACATCCTTTTGCAATTCAAACTCTCCATGAAGTATGTTCTAAAATACATTTTATCCAGCATTTATAGTACAGTAAGCGGTCAAATTCGATCATGTCGAGCTTGCTGCATGTGATAAAATGAACCCTTGATTTGCATTTTATGAGAAAAGAAATAAAAGTTTTAGAGAGATTTTATTTACACATTGAAAATGACATCCATTAATTAAGATTATTTGTTGTATAAGGGTAAACTCTTTCATGGGGCCCAAAATTTACTTTGTCACACCAGGGTTTTTGTAATGTTGGAGTTACCAGTATATCATGGCTTTGTGCATTTGATATCAGTTATTAAGCGAGCCACTGTATTTTCATTGTAATCTTTCAAATTTTCATGCTGATATGATGGCAATTTAGTCAACAAACTGTTGTAATAATCTGCGTGTGACATGAGACAGGCATAAAGATAGTTTAAACACAATTAATTAAGATTTTTCACAATTAATAATTATAAAATAAGGTAAAAAGTTGAACTTTAATTACAGATTGTTAGTTAAAAAATTATAATTAATTATAACAACATTAATTGGTTGTACTTACCACCTTTAGTATCGGCTGAAGAGGATGCTGAAATTGAAATGGGAGATGTTGAACTTGATGATGTATCAAGGCATCAGTTGAGTCACAGAGAAGTGTTCCTGTCACGGCAATATGAGAACATTAATGCCAATACAATAAGGTAAATATGTAAATGCATTCAGGTAGTTAGCTCATAATTAGATTACTGGTATGGACAATAATAGTTAATTTTTAAGGTAACTTTTGCAAACCATAATTTCTGAGGAATTACCTGCATCACAGATTACCCACACCCCCGATTTTTATAAACATTAATTAACAGATTACCTGCTCTGGCATATACATGTAATCCACACCTTCATTCACGCCAAATACTACAGTAAATCCATTCGTAGGCAACAATAATTTATAACAGCAATTTTATTTGTGAAAACATCACAAATGAACGGTATATGACATGCACAGCTGTCAACAAACAAAACTCTCAATTCCCACCATGTGCAGTGAGCATCATTTACCAGTAACCCTTCAAGATACAATAGGCAACGTGTTGAACAAAGCTAACATACCGTTTTGTAGAACATTTTGTGGGAAATATCACACTATAGACAGACTGTCTTAAGAATTTAACAGATTACCGGCACTGGTAGATAACCCACACCTGCTCTGATACCGGTAAAAATATTAACAGATAACCTGCGGTTTATCGGAAATTACGGTACTTGTTTGGTTAAATGAAATAGCCAACCGTGAATCTGTGGGATGGTACCATGTGCAGCTTGCATGTTTATTTAGGGTTATAATTAGTGTTAGGGTTCAGATTAGTTTTAGGATTAGCTTTAGGGTTAGGGTTAGTTTAGGTTTAGGGTAAATATTACCTTGAAAAGTCATGTTCAGAGAAACAAAGTCAACTTTCAACCTGCAACCTGCGAAAAGCACCAGCTGAAACTGTGTGGCTTACAGTGGTTGCACTAAATAATAATAATAATAATAATAATAATAATATTAATAATAATAATAATGATAATAATAATAATTGATAATAATTCTCATGAATACTATTGAGTATATGGAATAAACCACGCAATATATCTCTACCAGTCCCCCTTTTGGCCAACATTCTTGCAAACGATTTATTTATATCTTTGAGTACAGATCTATACACTTTTCTGGCCCCCCTGTGGACTTCCAGAGTTCCAGGTTCTGGTTCTCCCTTTCTGAAACTTCTGGATCAACCCCTGGGCTGCTGAGTACTTATTTCTCTTCACTGTGTTTTATTTCAGGGGTAAATGTCTTGTGACTTTATATAACGAGGCAGAGGTGCTGCCAAAATACCTGGAAAAAGAGGTAAATAAATGTAAATTTTATGATTTCTTGCAACATATATATATATATTATGTTTTGTGCATAAGTTTTTTTGTTATATACAATCTGGATATTTATTATTAATGAATCCAGGCTTTTCTAAGTTTAAAAACACTTCTTGAATATTAACCCTTAAATGGCCAAGGGGGGTCAAAATGACCCCTCCCCCAAAGGTTTTTCGACTGAAAATCTGAAGCTTTGAAACAATCAAACTGAAACTTGCAGTACCTCTAGTCCAAATATGAACACATCTTTTGACATTAATTGGGTGACATCACTTCGAATTATGCAAAATTAATTACGCAAATTTAATTTTGATTTTTTTGACAAGGTTTGTTCTAATTTGTTTTTTTCTATTTTATTTTTCGTTATTTTACTATTTGAGACCATAAATACATGTTTTCTTCTAAGTTGAAGAAAGTCAAGCTACAATTTTGCCCAAAATAAAATTTTAGAAAAATCCAAGATGGTGGACATGTTGTGAAATGACTGTTGCCATAGCAACAGTTCTTAATTAAAACTTGATTGTTGTTATGGAAAGTAATAAGCTAACCCAAAGCTACCTACTTGCCAAAGCTTGATTTGTTATATGCCACCATTTGGAAAATCATGAGGGGGGAGGGGGGCAATTGATCCCCCCATCCTTCCCCCTTGGGCTGATTTGTTAGTAAAAATAGCTTGGCCCTTTTAGGGTCAAACACTTTTCTTCATATTCCTGAAGAGAATTTTAATTTTAATTGACAATTTATAATAGATGACATTTGTTTATATTGTTCAGCTATTTGTTTACCAATTCCAGATGAAGAAATGATTACTGTCTTTGAGAAATAGGTACTGTGTGATGCAATCCTGTTTAAATTGTAAAAACTGCATTTATTTGTAATTAAAAAATAGAAGTTAAGACCAAAGGTAGAAGCCGAAATGCCTCATATATAAAATATATAGTCTATAATTTGGATGTCCATTGATTTGATTAAATGAAATTTAATATGCCTTATATTGGTTTATTAAATACTATAGTTTTATGGGTTTACATGTATATATAAAAAAAACTTAGTATTGTGTTTTGAAGTGTTGTTTTTGTAGGCGAGGATTGTTATTCCATGACCTTAAACAACCTATTAAAACTTCTAGTTTCTATAAGTTTTGTTTTATGCTGCACCAAAACTGCACCCAGTGAGATGCCTTTGCTCTGTGGAAATGCCATAAGGCAAAATACAATGAAAATCAGTATCTTGTTCTGTAACTTGTAAAGCTTTACATGGTGTTCTTTATTTATAAATAATAATTTCTCTGCTGCAGAAAGCTACAAAAACATGTTAAGATCATACGATAAGCTGTTTGATGTGTGTTCTCCACTTAGGACTGGTTTCAGTATTTCTTGGTGTATGACCCACAACAGAAGACACTGTTGGCAGATAAAGGAGAGACTGGTGTGGGAATAATGTACCAAGCTCAGGTGCCACATATGTTGAAAGATAGTAAGTTTTATTGTTCTTTTAAATCCTCTTTTTCCTTTTCTGCCAGACAGTACAAAGTAATATTAATTATCTACATGTTTTTCCTTGTCTGTTTTGGCATCATTTGTTAATTAAACTTAGAGTTCACATTTCATTTGTTAATTTAAGCATGCACCTGCCCAGTATATTAGTATATGTAATAGAACTACATGCTGTCCAATTTGGAAATAATTGGATGAAAATTCTGAGGACAGCCAAAATTGGATGAGGCCGCAGACCGAGTCCTATTTAGCTGTCAGAGGAATTTTTGAATCCAATTATTTCTAAAATTTGACAAGCATGTAGTCCTCTTACTTATTAATTAATATATAGCTACTGGTTTCATCTGTGACTATATGGCATTTCAAAGTATTCATAATTTTTTGTCGACAAAGACTGCGTGCGAGAAGAGCTTTCTTGTTGCTGATGCTTGGTTTGCGTTGATTGGCTAATTTCATTTTCTCTTGGATCTGATTGGCTGAGACAAGACTATCCTATTTTTTCCAAATTGGATACTCATATATTTCCATAGGAAACTCTTTGAAGAAACTATCCAGTTAATTATTAATTGAACAATTAAAAAGATAATAGTTTGGTCAATACTATAGAGTTTACTGACCAGCTATATAATTAGTACACTAATATCCTAGGTTTATAATTACGAACGAATTATCTAAAGGCTATGTTCACTTTTTTAGCAATGTTAAAACAAGTGCTTTAAAATGTTGTTATCAAAACAACTAAAGATCACCGACTATATCATACTTACACCGATTTGTCCTTTAAAGTATAATGTAGAGTGATATGTTTTAAGAAAATAGCAAAAGTGTCACGCTGCACAGGCATTGGCAGGCATTGTTTTTCGAAAAATAGCACATCCTAAAAAAATATTTATTTAACGAAAGAGCATTCTGATATTCCTCTGCTCCAGCAAAATGACAGAGTGGTGACCTGTTTTAATTATGATAAGACTTATCAGTATACAAAATACTGCTATTACTAGGTCCCCTAAGAATGAATCATCAGTTTTACTTCTTTTACTCGAACAAATAATGGTAATTGCACTGAGTGGAGTGCAATTTGGCCTGAAATCATACGCGTGATTTCAAAATCGAACAAGCGCCCAGAGCGAGTTTGATTTGAAGTCGCAAGTATGATTTCAGACCAAAATTGCAGGACACGAAATTCAATTACTAATTAATATTATATCCATTTTGAAATAACTTTTTTATAAGCAAGATAATGCTTTTTAGTTAACGTTTGAAACCGACTGGCTGCTTTATCTTTTTCTGATTTGCTATTGGTTGTTCAAAATAGTGCGATTTAGCAGTGCGATAAATTCTGTAATCACTGGTGTTGGGAACCAATCAGAATGCAGGAATAACCACTGATTTCAAAATGGATATAATTGATAATATTACTTTTAGCAAGATGGCATGTGCGTACTGAGTATGGCCACGTGGACACGGTAAAACCTCTTTAGTTAAAAATAATAACAACTTTTTTTGGATAATTGATCATGAAACATTGAAAGTAATTAGGAAACTCTCTGACGTTTATGTCCCACGCTAATGAAGCACAATTAATTGAAAGTAAACAAAACGATTATTCGATATGACACATGTTTACAATAACTCGTTTTGTTTATAATTAATACTGGGCATAAATAATCAGCCATGTCACAATTATCATTTTCTAAAAATTATGCTACAATGAAAATTGTATATCATCTTTACCCTCAGGAGAAAGAAAATCTGGCTTTCAACACCCATCAACTTGGAAACTTTTACCAGGTCTTGCGGCAGATAATAACAAAAGAGATGAAAGTTCCACAAAGTGACAACATCCCGAGTAATTTCAAGATTATTAAAAACAAAATCCGAGGAATGATTAGCTACATGCGAGTGAGGGTAAGTAAATAGGAACATTCTAAGTTTTTAAACATTTTAAAGTAATGGTATGAAAACAATCATTATATATATTGCATCTGATTAACAAAGAAATTAACCTTTGCTACTGTGAGCAACGAGAACAAGTCAATCATGCAACGCGCGAAACGTATTTACTGCCGTACTTATTCTAACAAACTCACAGAGCTTTTATTAATTTCATCCTTTTTAAGGGCGTTCAGTATGTAGAAGAATTCGTTAGAGGCCTGAGTCTTTATCGTTTAAATATATCGATTAAATTCAAAGGGAAAATTTTTAAATCTTCCAAGACAGAGCCGGCGCATAGCTGACTAAAACTTGTTTTCGCACCACTTCATGCGCTGTACCAACCTCGATCCCTGGGATCGAGGTTGGCGCTGTACTCGTTAAGATGCTTTGCTAAGAACAAATATTTTGTTCCAACAGGAGAAACAGGCCGGTTTTCCCGTTACACCAGTTCCTACTGCCTCGCCCCAGCTCCACAAGGTTTTGACCACAACACGGTCAATGGTTTACGCGTGGGAACTGGAAATACTGCTACAGCTACGCCACTTCTTGACAAATATGGCGACCTTCATAATATATTAGTTACCAGTCTATTCAGCCCTTGTCTCGAGGCGAGGTCGTTCAGTACATTGTATCAATGCGAATACGGTAGAGCTTGTAGCTCAAAGGATCAGTCACATTTACGTTTGAATTGTATTTTTAAAACAGCTTTTAACGAAAAAATGGCTTTTAAAACATTTTATACATTCTAGTTAGTTTCAGCTAAAACTTACAGTTGCTTTGTTATCTTATCTTATCTTATCTTATTTTATTTTATCTTATCTTATCTTACTGTAAAATATAATGGCATAGAACGTTGTTCTAGGAAATGGTAATCATGCAGGCAACACTCAATAAATACTTGGAAGCAATAATCACTGTCTGATATCAAAGGAATGGGTGTGGGAATATTAATAGGAAATGGGAATAGTAGATGGAGCACAGGTATAATTAATAAAGTTACAGAAGACCTCATCCTAACCCAGAAAAACACAAACATAGAATCAGTTCTCGAATGCAAGAACGAAGAGCCAACTGGAGCCAATTCAGCTTTTCCATTGATTTTGGTTTCAGTGTATGCACGTGCGCTGAGTGCGACCTGGAATGAACAATTACTGTGGTAAATATCAACCTTGCGCGTCGTTTGTTTCGTTCAGGGGTTCAGGGGCAACTCCAATATGAAACGGTTTTGAATGCTCACCGTACCTTTTTGGGATAAAATCGCCGTTTTTGTACCGCTTAGGGTGTTAAAGAAAAGAGTTAAATCACATTTGTAGTAATACCGTTATTTCACTACAGTGCATATGTCAAATGAAAATCGTTTCAAAAATCAGGATCGGAACTACGTGCCATAATTTAATAAAAATCGTCATTCACTTCATTTTGTTTTAGTTTGGTATGACCTTTTTGGGGTTCAGTTCAAATTTTCCGACGAACTTCCTGGTTCGTTCCATGTATGGGATCTCGTTGTTTAGCACATTGTTAGCACAATTTGAACGGAGCGAATCTGGGTTGTAATTTGTATTTGTCCGGAACTCTAACAACAAATGACGGAAAATTTCGGTCGGAAAATTAGCAACGGTGCGGTTTCTTAAATTTTACATTGAGACTCTAGTTAGAATTCAATTACCCTCTCGTCTATAGTGGTCAGTATCGTTTTCCCCGCAATATTTTTCCGTCAATGTAGTCTAACTGATAAAATTCACCTTTTACAGAGCCTCACACCCTCGTGGTTTATAAACAAGATTTCATTTCCTTTCTCATGGGATTGTTTGTTCTTATCGGCCAATCTGCGTTTACATGTTTCTTGTTAGCACAAAAGTAAACTTTTTCATACCGACAAATAAATGTATTGTAAGATAAAACGTATAAGAATTAGACAAAACACTGAATGTTATCTCTTATTAAAGACAAAAACACGGCGCCGATAATTCCGCATCTCAAGTTTGCCAAAGTTATAAGGAAAAGTACATGATTTATGCTGTGTGGCGTGATCTTGCCACGCAGTCAAGAAAACGGCTAATGAAAATGGTTTGCTTGTACTTTTAAATAATGTAACACTTGGCCTGATAAGTATTTCTTATTTGCTCTTTCTTAGTGTTAAGCAGAATTAGGACTTTCAAAATGCAACCAATTGAGGTGGACAAGATTGCCCCATAAAGGATTAGAAAGAGCTTGAAGTTGCACTATAAAACCATCCAAGATAGAAAAAGCTGAATATAGAAAAAATATCTATTTGAGACGAACCACACTTGTCCTTGACTACCACGTGCGTTGCGCCCTACAGCACAGGCGAATTTCAATATTTTGTCATTGCCAACATTAATATTTTGCCTCGTTTGCATAATAGAGCATAAATCCAGTGTCCATAAAAACCAAAAATGACATAATACAGTGAGTACTTACCGCTAGATTTGAATTGGAAACTTATAAATACGTGAACAACATCCCAATCCAAACCTGATTATAATGAGCCAATTGGTCAAAAGTCATGTTGTAAATTGTGGATCCAAAACCCAGCCCTAAACCTAAACCTAACACTAATCCCACCCTTAAAACCCTAAACCTAACCTTAACCTTAAAATCCTAAACCCTAACCCCAACCTTAACCTTAAAACCCTAAACCTAACCTTAACCTTAAAATCCTAAACCCTAACCCCAACCTTAACCATAACCTTAAAGCCCTAAACCCTAACCCCAACCTTAACCTTAACCCCAACCTTAACCATAACCTTAAAGCCCTAAACCCTAACCCCAACCTAACCCCAACCTTAACCATAACCTTAAAGCCCTAAACCCTAACCCCAACCTAACCTTAACCCCAACCTTAACCATAACCTTAAAGCCCTAAACCCTAACCCCAACCTAACTTTAACCCCAACCTTAACCATAACCTTAAAGCCCTAAACCCTAACCCCAACCTAACCTTAACCCCAACCTTAACCATAA
>JAOEHT020229810.1:0-10883 GCA_025448195.2 Parazoanthus atlanticus | reverse complement strand
TATATATATTATTTTTAAGTTGCTAGGCTTGTTACCCGTTCAGCATTGTTTGTAGACTCCTTCTTCTCTGATTTGTGTCACTGGTTGACTTGTACAATAGTCTGGATAGTACAAACACGTATCTTCGTCTTATTATGATCTGTGAACCAGTCAAAGATCGTTTTCATTTGGATACGAAAATTCTGAAGTTATCTCAGACAGTTTTAATTAGAGAACTTAAGCAACGAGGACGCTAACGTCACAAGAACGTTACAAAACTTTAGACTTAATTACAGAATACAAAAACTTTACTTGAGAATGCAACCAGTTGGCTACCTTTCCATCGTTTTCTTTAGAAAACAGAACGTTAAAATTAAAAAGCTCATTTTTGTAGTTTATAGAGAACTTGAACAACAAAATATAAATCATTTCAATCTTCATACAGCTTTAAAAGTATTGCTTCTAATGTTTTCTCATTCACACACCTTCACATAAAACACAAAGGAAAGGAAAAAGTTATGCAAACAAGAAAATGGAAAACGGAAAGTTAAAAATTCAGCAATCGTCTTCGATGATGTGCGCGTCCCAGTTGCTTTTAAGGTCCCCAGTAGCACGATAAATGCGCCTGTTGGTGGTGCGAATTTCGTAACCTAGTTCATGATAACTGATCCGGGAAAATAGCAATAAGGCCTGAGGTTAATTTCAACAGCGAATAAAATACTAAAACGGCATAGACTGAGGACATTTAACTGTGAAATTTGCTTATGGCAGAGTTGAAATGCAATGTAAATATCAGTCTGCTATTGTTGAATTTCAACTGTTGTCCTTAAACAAGCATAATAATTAGTTAACTTTGAGTTGAGAACCTACATTGGGTCCCCCGGGAGCAAGAGCCACACACGCTTTATACATACACAATAGCTCAGGAACTAGATATACAATCACATACCCGTACCGAGGTAAAACGAAACAAAGAGATTTTCGTTCATCCGTGTAGTCTATGCAATTGCAAGTGTTCGCTAGCTTTGGATTTTCATCGCTACCATAACATCGTCTGCCAGTCGAGAAGAGACTGTCTTTCGTAAGGAGAATTCAGCTCCCCTTTGAAATTGGGACGGTTTCGCAATTCAAGACTCTCGCTGGTTTTTCAAACGCTAATAATTTCGATAATCATGTAAATACGGAAAACGTCTGAATTGTATTCCAAGTACTCGGATGAAGCATATTGTTCACCCAATTGTGTTCTCCGCCAGTGCTTTGAATAGATTGCGGGAATAGAAGAAAACTCCTTGGCTCTGTTACCTGCTCTAGAAATATTAGGTTTATATAATGGAAAAAGCAAGGAACATTTCAAAGCGCCCCATGAAATACAATATCGGTTTAAAACGATTCAAAATGAGAACATTGAGACTGCACGAAATCATTTTGTTTCAAAACTCACAATAACAGTAAGAGCAAATGAGCAATTGATGTTCCCAGTTATGGCTGATGAAGCTGTTGACGCTCCAAATAAAGATAATTATCTCTAGTAGTAATTGTTAATTACTGAGACTTGTTTCAAATTCCTTCTTAAGAACACATTTTTAAACATGTGAATTTTGAGAAAACGTGAGAACTATTAAGACTAATTTTTGACTCGAACATCACTCAAAACTTTGTCTGAAAATGCACCAGAATGCATTCTAGAGCTCAGTCTACTTTCAAATATTTTCTAAGAGAGTAGCCCATAACCCCTATATTTTCTCGGGCCGAAGACCCCGCGAACCTCCGTCTTGGAACCTCAGTCGCTAATTGATTTCTGCCACCAACCGCAGATCATGGTTCTTTCGAGCAAGAAGCCCTTGCAGCCCATAATGACTATCGACGAATCCACGGCGCCCCTCCGCTGCTACTTGACCTCCAAATGTGCCGAGAAGCGAAGGAGTACGCCGAGAAACTGGCTAAAGGGAAACAAATGAGGCATTCTTCAAGCGTGGAGAGAGACGGGCAAGGAGAGAACCTGGCGTTTTCAGGGGGCACTGGAGGTAATCAAGTGGTATTTTTGTTGTTACGTGCAAGTAATTCATGCACACTAGCTATAATGTTTATACATGCAGTTATTTAGTCGGTAAAAATCGTATCCGCAACAACTGTTTTAAAAAAACAGTTTTTGTATTGAAGCTTATCTAACCGAATGGAGTTCATAAACATTGCAGTGGAAGGACCCGGGGGAGTACTATGTGGGTATAGAAGAACGAGACGAAAGAGAGACCTTTGCGAACAGCCGCTCGATCTTTTGAAGCCGCCGCCGTCCAGAAACGTCTGGTTTGAAACTGGTTTGACGGCTTTGTAGCCACGCAACTGTAGCAACCGCTGTGTTATTACGAGTCTGCGATTTCTGTTGCCACGCGACTGCACTAAGCCTGCGTCCGTGTTGACACTGCTTTTCTTCGGCGATCGAACAGTGAAATGACTGGGACCTTCGTAAAGCTGCAAACTTGTCGTTGTCTAATCTAAAACATTGCTCGAATACCCTTTGACTGTTTTACAATTCAGACATCTGTTAGGATAACATATTTGGAGAAGTTCAAGGGGCCGCAATCTCTGAAGCACGGCGCTCGTTGGAGCTTGTGTACCCAGCGAGCTTCTGTGATGGAAACACCGTTGAGATATATGTTAGTGTTTATACATGCAGTTGTATGTAATTATTTTAAGACAGGAATGCGAAACCAACGAGAACTCCCATGAAAGGTCATTTGTGATTCTGCTACTTTCTTCTCTTCAAGTCAAATTGTGGACGTTACAATTATCCAATCGCGACGAGTACATGTATCCTATGAAATCTCTGATTTATCACATTAAAGACTTTTGAACTACACAGCATCAAGTAGTCTTCTAAATTGTTTTAAATTGCTCAGTTAAGGATTATCATTTAAAGATGTAAGTTCTACTGAATAAATGTGCCGTATATTAAAATATGATTTGTTTAGACTGTGGAGTGTGCTTGCTCTCGGAGTTCCAAGTCAGTCATTTTGACATGACTGTGCCGTTTTTATGTTGTGTTTGTTTAGTTCCACATCGAAATCAAGATTTTATTGATTGATCTATTTACCCCGTATTTTAATGCATGAATTTTGAAATAAAATTTGGTAGTAATTCGCCGAAGAAATGAAGAAAACATCGGCTTCAGATTTCTACAAATGAAATTCTAGAACATCACGCGTTAATGATGTAGCAACGCTCGTGCATGCTCGACAACTAATCGAGCGACTGTTTGTAGAGGTCTCTCTTTCGTCTTGTTCTTCGTAGTGATATGAGAGATCTCTGCTTGCAGGGTACTACATATAAATTTTTATGTCCATAATACTATAATAATAAATAATTCACAAGTTATATACTAACAAATACAGCTTCCATTTTTTTTTTTGTCAGGAATGTCTAATAACACTTTTGTTACAATCATTGTAAAGTGCAGCGACAAACTCCTGCCAGAATTTTCAGACTTAGTGAATGGCAGCACTTCTGCAGACATTGGATTTCTTGCAGTGGTTACTGTTATTGCAGTACTCCACTTCAAATTTTTGTGGCTATTTTCTACTCAACTTACTTAACTACTAAAGTGTTTTGGAAGAAGATCAATGGTGTCAATGTCTGGATAAAGAGGTAAAAAAAAAATCAAAATATGTCAGTCTGTAAATCAGTATGTCACTTGCTGTGTAGTAACTAGTAGTTACTTGGATCTGAGAGGGAAGGGGTAATCCCTATAGTGGGGAATATTTTAGGGGGAGGGGGGCTGCCTTTCCAAGCTTGTAGTTTACAAAAGGGTAGCAAAATTTCATATTTTAGTACATGTACATACATGTATGTAAGGGTTGCCAAAAATGGCAGGTATATGAAAGGGTGCCATTTTTTTGTATTTGATACAGTATATTACACTGTAAAAATGGTAAAACTTTCCAGTGTATAGGCATATTAAAAGGGGACCATTTCAGACAAAATAGAATAAATGAAAGGAAAAAGGGGTTGAGCCTCCAGGTACAGCCCCCATATGAAACTTTAAATTTAGTACTGCCCTCCAGGGGCTTTGTATTTACAGTTTTCCAGGCACGTGCAATAATCAGCAGACTGTCTCGAAGACTGGTAACAAGATCGGAAACTTCCAGCGCCGTGATAATTTGGCATACATTATGCAACTATCAATGTTATGCCCATAGGGGGGAGGGGGGAGGGGGCATAGGAGGGGAATTTGACACCAGGCTAAGCCATTTTATATTTTATGTTTTGACAAAGCAACCTTTCTTCAGTTAAGTGTATACATTTTGTCTTGATTCCGACAAGTAGATCACAATATAAAATTGTTTGAAATTTTGACTACTCATTTAAGCTTTCAAACAACACATTATTGTTCCTGTTGTTGCTGTAAGCATTATTACAAACTACAGTGCAACTAATATTATATGCAAATTTTACTCTGCATATATACACTTGCCACTGCTTTCCATTTAAGGTGAGCGCTCGCTCTCGCTCGCCATCGCTCGTGCAAAATTGATCTGAGAAGAGCGAAAAATTATTCACCTACTCGGTAAAATTCGCTCCCCTTATCAGAGAATAATGGAGTTGTCACTGTTCGTGATTTTACTTTTAAGGTTTGAAAAAAAAATCGTATTCAAACAACTTCCACAGCATCGTCAACAACCAGGCCAAGCGAGATCGTGTTTGCCATCTGGACGTGGAAGATGTATCATACAGCCATTGCATTGGCTGCTCAAAGTTATTGTTTAGCTCCAATCACTGGAAAGCTTTTATTTATACCGCACGTGCTTTCTTGTCACATACTTGCATGATTACTGTAGCTGTACATGTCACATTACTTGCTCTGCACGTGTGAATTGTCATTTTAAAATAAGAGTTTTGTAAAAAAACATGTAAAGCTTTAACGAACAATAAACTGATATTTAATGGTTCGAGTGTGCAGCTACATGTAAGCACTTTCCTCAATTGGAACATCGGTGATGTAATCAGTTACAAGACCGAAAAACAAGATGATTGAGAAATGGTTGTCGAGGTACATATTTCTTTCAAAATAGAACTATTTAGTGCTCTTTTTAAAATCAATTATCGGTATTTGTTTGTGAGCTTTGTACAGAACTTTCGTGAAAAAATTCATTATTCATTGACTTTGCTATGATCCTACCACTGATACAAAGGGAAAAATCGCTCATCTCAAATATTTTAGGTGAGCTTTTTTTCACTCGCCAAGCATTTTCAAACAGCAAGCCCTGACCTGCATTTGCTGACTTTAATAGCTGTGTATTGCCTTAATTTATAAACATCACAATTTTCTGTAATGCATTTATATTACGCGGTCGTGGTTCCCAAGGCACTGGGGGGAATTTGGGGGATTTGCTGAAAAAAGGTGCCCCAGTAGGTGGGGCAATTGCATTAGAGGTTTGCAAAGTCCCACATTTGCCCGGGATCCCCCCCCCCCCCCCCCCTCGGGGAAGCCGATGACAGGTGCATTACAATGACAATTAATCACTCCTGATTGTATTACATCATCAAAAGAAACATACCTTGTAGCAATGAACCGCAAACACTGCAAGAGCTGCAGCAATCAAACAAACCCAGATTGAGCTTTTTCTGGAACGGCTGATAATGAACTGACCAGTCAAGGATCCTTCTGTAGAACATGTAATATCCAACTTTTCTCCGTGGATGTTCCATCCTTGCGTGTTCTCTGCTGTGCGATTCATTCAGAACAGACTATGACTGACACCAGTATCTCCCTAGTATCCTTGCAATATGAATGAAAAGGAAACCGCCATGGAATTTATAACTATGATGAACTCGTGCAGAGTTCGCATCCATCCGCCATTTTGATTTGATTTGTGTTCAAAAAACCGCTGAGATCGCGGGGTCTCAGATCCCGACCTCGTACCCAGGCTCTTCCTCTTTTTCTCGGGCGATCAACTGAAAGTTCGCTGTGTTAGCCTCAAGTATACACTCCTGATTTAAGGCAAACTTTTTCTCTTAAATTGTATTTTTTGCCACTAAGTGAAAGTTTACTATTATCATTTAAACTTAACTTTTGTTACTCTTATACCAAAGACGGACCCAAGGTCACGGAATAAATTAGTTAATTATGCAAATTTATTAGCAATTACAGTCAAACAAAATATCGATTATTAGTTATTACCAAGTGTGATATATGCATGCAAAGCTTCAAGTCAACCGATAGTTGTGAGAGGGTTTCGTGGTGTGTTATTTTTGGCAAAGTTAATTTAGTGGAGTGCTAATATAATTTTAGCGACGTTAATTTCCTATATTTTAACAAAATTTCTCAAGTTTTTTTAGTATTACATAGGTTTGAAGAAACAAAACACTTATAGTACTCTGTTGGCAAACAGATCAACTGAACCACAGTGATCAACCACTGCACGAAGCTGGTTATACCAGGAATTCAACAGGAATAGAAATACATTTGCCAAGATTATCTGTTATTTAAGTCAAGTCCTAACCTTCCCCCAACCAAAAAAATCGCATGCCGCAGACTCTTAATTTCCTTCGCAATCGAAACAAGATCTACTAAAGTATTTCACTCGCCCATCTCAGCGAATGCCTACACTGCGCATGACTCGCCATCTTTGTACCTCTTGTATCGGAGAATATGGTGTCACTCATGCTTTATCCAGAAACCCTAGAAACTTTTGATTTCTATTTCTTACATAATTCAGTCAGATTTATCCCCTATATCCACCTTGCTCAATTACTATAGGCTAACCCTATCTTACACGTGCTTTTTTGGAGTTCCTGCTCACGGAGGTGGAGGGTGGGGGGAGGGGCGGAAAGTGCCCGCGACCCGTAGCTCGTAAACTATTACAGGGAACACAATGAAACTTGGAGGATATATACAACTTCTCACTCTAAGCAATTTGAACTTTCTTTGGTGGACGTATGATGTCATATTACGTCATAAAGCCGCCATTTTGGATTCTATGGCGGCCATCTTGGATTTTTCATGACATCAAGAAAGGATCTAATTTGACTCAAATTTAGTGGGAAACTGTTGGAATGAACTTTAATTAGTTAAAACTACAGTTTCACAGAAAAAAATCAGAAAATTTAAATTTTGAGAAAAATTTAGGAAAATTTTAGGAAAAATTTCGCTTGACACGTCACTCAGAAACTGGTTGCCATGGAAACACGTTAATTAATACATAAAATAGTTTCTTCATAAATTTTAGGACAAGTCACAAAACTTTGGCGTGCTACCTTTAACGGTTCGTTTTTTTGTTGAGAGATTTGAATTTGGCGCGTGCACTGTCCGCCCCCGACCCCCCCCCCCGACCCCCAGTGTAAGATAGGGTTAATAGCACCACAAAATATTAATAGTAAAATAACTGAGCAAAAACACGTCTATGTGCTTGATTCACCTTGCCGGACACTTCAGAAGGAGAGGTTAAAACCGACAATCCTTGTCTTTATACTCTGGAAAATATGACGCCAAGCCCATTAATTAGCACAGCCGGCTATAGGTAAATGCTCGGTAATCTTGAGACAGTATTTCAACAACTCTTATTAAAATACTTTTCGAGAAACGTCTAATATTTTCCTCCATCATAGCGATACAGATAAAAGCTATATGCTTAATTGTTAACGGACGTTTTTTTTTTCTTTGAAAGTTGTTAGCTGTTTTAATTATTGTCCATAAAGGATCACTTTTTCATGTCTGAAAATGCACGTCATTTAATATTAGGACCACTCTCTGAATGCCTTATGTCAGAACTGTGTGACACAAGTGAATAAAAGTGACAAACAACTAAACATTTTGACTACAAGTTTTGAAATTCTGTCATCTCATTAAGTAGCGACTTCCTCTCCGAATAGTAATTTTATAAACTATTTTCCCTATCTGTCCCTCTAAAATCAGAGGTAACATGAACCGACCATTTACGGTTTGAATTAAATTGCAATATTGCACTTGTAAGGCGTAAAAACTGTAGTTATATAAAACTCAAGCCAAGCTAAAAATTGTCTGAAAGCATTGTAAAAATGTCAATGTAATCGAGATATTTCTGTCTTAAAAACCTTTGTTCTCACTAAACTGTTTTCAGCATTTAGTTCGTTTTAACTGAGTTCAGTGAATATGACTTGGACGGTTCAGCTTTGTTTGCGGAACAGTTCCGTAGGCCAAGGGTAGTTGTTGCGGAAAGATAATATTCTTTTTCCCGATACTGAAAGAGAAAATTTTCCATTGGCGATTGGCAGGGATGAAGCCGGGAGATTTTTGAGAGAGAAATATAATGCTTCATTATTTAGATATTTGTGAGTTTCGGTGGAATTATAGACAAGTTCAGACATATATAATAAAATAGACAGTTTCCCTATCGGAGGCCGGCTAGCTTGGGCAAGACATACCTGACCTTTTCAAGTGTTTTGCTAAGCAGATAAAACAACCAAAGTGACATAACGCGAAGGCTGGAATGCTTGTATTCAAAACAAACTCTGAAAAATCAAATTTTGATATAAATTTGGCAACACCGCGAACAAAAATGAAGCAGTGATTAGGTCTATAACCCAAGCAAAAACAATAATCCATAAAGCTACGTGAACGCTTGCTCTGTTAGAACTTCACAATATATCATCAAACAATGTGTTATGTTTCTTTCGTGAGCCAGTCGCTTATTTTTCTGGCATTGCAGTACTCTGGTTTCAGCAATCCTCTTGGTTTAGGGAACTTTCGTTCACTCTCAGCAAACTTTTCACAGATGAAGCAATAGTCGGGATATGGGTGCTCTTCAACACGGGACCAGGCAAGTCCGTGTTTTGTTGAGTTGAATTTAGAGGGAAAATTAAATCCTTCATACTTCCACCTCAGATATCGGTTGTAAAGCGCTTCATTCTGGCTCAATAATTGCAAATATTCAGCGAGTTTTTTTGGCGTTTTGAAATCCTTCACCATGATAAAGGCCTCACGAAGATTTCCAAACATTAACTCCTCGATTTTGTCAGTACCCATGTATACGGGAACCGATCCTGCATTCAGAGCGTGAGTAAGTCTGTCGTCTACAAAATAATCACAGTCCTGGTTGGTGAAGACTAGTGTGAACTTGTAGCGTCGAGCAAGTTCGACGTTTGCTTGCTTGAAGCCAGGATTACCTCGTGGGATAAGTCCTTCTTTGTTCCGAAGGCAAGTGCCATACGAATCAACTTGAATATGCTTCATCAGTTCTTTTATGTACGCAGTTCGCACTGTCTCGCAGTGTGAAAACACCGCCAAAACGATGCCCGTTTTCTGCGAGAAGCTTAGCGGTGGTGGCTCAAGGGATGGTTTATCAAAAGCCGGAACATAGAAATCTGACAGCTCTAAGTTGTAGCTGAAAAGATAATTAAACCGAGCAAGAAACTCTTTGTCGTATAATACCGGAGTGTAGACTGGATTTTCCACACCGAAGAGAATTAGCGGAGTGTTATTAAACTTTGCAGGCGGCAGCGGGCGTGGATCTCTTGTGTGGACAATCATAGCTGTTGCGTTGTCAGCTCTGTTTCTGTCGGAAGTTATCTCGCAGGGAACTTTACAGTTTTGCAGCCGGGAATTATCGCATAGTATATGTATACCGCTTTTACTCTGGTTAGCACAAAGTACAGTCCTGTCAAAATACAGTGACCAAAACAATAGCACAACTTTTTCCACCTTTCCTTTATCAAGTGAAGTCTCCCCATTTTCGATTTCAGTTTCTTTGGATATCAAGCGCGAAACTCTATGCGGTAAGGGTTGAATGCTCCATATAAAAGAGATCGCCAAGAACGTGAAAGCCATGATTATCAATGCTCCAAAGACAGCTCCAAATCGACGAAACAGCCGGTTTGTCGATTTCTGCCGCATAGTACACAATATGTGTTTCCTTTTCAGCGATTCCGCGACGGTACAGCAGCGAAATCGCTCAAATATTTCTAAGACTTGTACGTGGTATGGTGTTGATAACACTTAAGCTGTCTTTAGCAACCAAATTCCATGCAATTGCGTGACGTTTGAAATTAAAGTAAAACATTCTTCGTGTTTGTTGTTAGTATTGACGAAATGTCAACATAGTCTTCTCTTGTTTTATAAAGATTGCGCTAAATAAATGCTGCAAGCTTTCTTGTGAATCGACGCTATTGAACCCTTACGTATTAATATCTTCGTCGTACCAGTCCCAAGCAGATATACTTGTATTTTAAAGGGTTTTGATGAGAGAATATCAAAAAATATTATCAGCATATCTTATTTATGTTTTAATATCTAACTACCGTGTAAAAACAAATACATTCGATTACGAATGAGAAGAAACGTTTACTTATTAGGAAAGACTTTCTTCAGATATCATAGAGAAAACTGGTGGCCACCTTCAAGACAAAAGAACAAAGTTCAAAATGCCAATCATCATCGAATATGTAACTCCTAGTTTGCGACAAGTCGCAATTTTTAGGTAGCTCAGTTTACATACATCGAGTCTGTGTTGACACATCAAGATTTCTGTATTATTTCTTAAGAAACGATCATGGAATTGTTTTGGTCAAAGCCAAGTAGCAACTGAAAAGTTGTGCTCTCAGTAGCATGTTGGGAGTCGTTGTTAGATTCAAGCAAGTTTTGCTTTAATAGCAGTGAACGTTTTTAAAGGAGAGCTCGAACGAATATATCATTGAAAAAAGAGTTTTAAAAATGTGTTTTTGAGCGGCCCTGTCCGAATCTCGGAGAGTTCCATAGCAATAGGAGTGTTTCGATAACTGTGAAGATAAATATTTCCCCGCCATGTCTGCTGTTAACACTATTAAGACTGAGAAAAGGGAGCGCAACACCGCCGCACCAATTTCAAAGCCTTTAACCCTATCTTACCCGGGCTTTTTGGGAGTTCCTGGGCCCGGGGGGGGGGGGGGGGGCAGGA
>JAOEHT020229632.1:0-10884 GCA_025448195.2 Parazoanthus atlanticus | reverse complement strand
TACAATATACAATACAATACAGTACAGTACAATACAATACAATAATATACAATAATATACAATATGGAATACGACACAATACAGTACAATACAATATACAATACATTACATTACAATACAGTACAGTACAGTACAAAACGATGCAATAATATACAATAATATACAATATGGAATACGACACAATACAGTACAGTACAATACAATACAATACAATACCAGGACCGTGGGAGGTCATTTTAAGTTGGGGAGGTCCATCTTTTTTTTATAGGGGGTGGGGTAGCTGAAGAACTGAATAAGGCAAAATAGGGTTTTGAAAGTAGAACAGTTTGTTTCATACGCGCTGAAAGTTGGGGGGAAGGGGGAGGGGGGGCACCCGGCCCTACCTATTTCTACGGCCCTGAAAACAATGCAATACAATGCAATATTGAATACAATAAAACATTGCATACAATGCAATACTTTACGAAATTAAAAGAATATACTAAGTTAAATTTAAAAACTAATAATTGAAAAATTGAACGTATAAACACACTAATAAATACACATTTAGTAAAAAACACAAGTAGCCAAATAGAAAAACACTCACAGCCAATAAAATTGACAAACAAATAGTCAAATAAACACATACACATACATACATACTCCCATACCTACTTGCATACATACAAACAGAGACTCGAACACACAGGAACACAGAAACAAACTAACGAACGAACACGTGGTTCCTGTTTGGATGACGTTTGCTGTAACACCTGATTACTTACTTCTCCCCACTCCGCATGTCGTGGTTGCGGTGATGTTTGCCTCTGAAGAGCAGGTGATGTTGTTAAGTGGACACTTAAGAGAACCTTAAACGGTTGAACAGACGAACTGTTAAATGTCATAACTGAACAGAAATCGCGGGAATATTTTGGTCTGAATTCATGTATTACGCCAATAAAACCCAACTTCTCTCTCACCACAAACTTTTGGTTCACTCGATTCGTCTTCGCACATCCAATCCGTGCGTCCGCTGCACGTTGAGGACCATGGAACGCAGGCTCCGTTTATACATTGGAACTGTTTGGAGCATGATTGGTCTGTTGGGACAAAAAAGATTGGAACTATTTAAATCGCAATTAGGCTGTATGGAACATGTTTGGCCTGTTGGCAAATACACTGAAATAGTTTGGAACAACATGATGAAATGAATACATAACGTTTCTTACCTTCTAAAAAAATATTGGATCTAACTTAAACTGACATATTTGAAATATTGAAACACGTTCAGGTTTGACTTGTTGGAAAATACTTTCGAACTGACTAAAACATGCTGTTAAGAAGTTGTTTTATGCACACATATATAAATACAAACATACGTATACGATGGCCGTCTACTCGTTAGACGAGCATGACCATCGCTGATTTTACATATATACATACATACATACATACATACATACATACATACATACATACATACATACATACATACATACATACATACATACATGCATGCATGCATGCATGCATGCATGCATGCATACATACATACATACATACATACAGATTCTATAATGCCCATCATACCATCATATCATTATAAAAAGTGACATGTTGAGTTCTATGTAAACGTTTAACAATATTGGGCGGAAAACATTCTGGGGCACATCCTGTCACGCCCTTTGAAAGCCATCATGGCATCATGGTAAATGAGTCGCTGCTTTGACTTTTTCAAAGTCCTTCGCTCCTTTCTTCTCATTGGTATCTGCTCCGCTGAGGAGGACCCGGTGCGAAAGACTTTTCATTCTTGCAGCGCGCCAAATTTTCAGGAGGAAAACTCCTACTGGGACGTGATTCATGTTCTATTATGCTATGCGTTTTCCAATATTCTGAATGATATGTATTTTTGTGCACGCTAATCAAGAAGCAAGCGATGCGGAAATCACATTTTGTAATCAAAGATGTCGTGTTTTATAGCTTTGACCAAATTTAGTAAATCTGATGTTTATCGAAACTGGCAATGAGGCATTGACTAAAAACTGCATGTCGGTATAAAAATGTTTGTGAATTATCGAAGCATCCACATTTATTTAGTCTGATTCTTCCCGTTGTACTGTGATCTGTAAGAAATGTGATGAATAACAATAATTGTTACTGGGTTAGGGTAGACGTCTTTTATTCGTCTTCAACAGTGATGGACAAAAGTTTGATCCAGGCAGCTACAGGTTCTTAGTACAAGTGTTCCATTTTTAAGCTAACTACTGTACGCTTATATTTCTAATTTACAACGGTCATCAAGTTTTTGAAACTGCTTCGCGATAAAGTGTTGGTTAAACATGTTCAACAAAAATACGTCTGTGAACAATAATGAAAACTTCAGAAGTTTTTAATCGATTGTCAAATCCTTCTGTTTCAGTTCACAGTTTATTCTCCTATGTTCACATTTTAATTTGCCAAATTGTTTGAAAAGGCTATGGACACGGCATTTCTTGAGAATTTACAATATTGTTAAAAATTTAAGATCCTTTTCTGATGGTGGTGGTTATGCATAGAGTACTTGGAATAAGCACAACCGCAATCATTTGTCTGATTCAATTTGGTTTTAGTTGAATGTAAACTTGTAATGAAGCTTTCTACTGAGCTGATACCAGGCCTTAACTGGCTTGAATTTGCAGTATCCAATCACATCCAATGAGGAAAATACTGAGAAAAATTCTAAACCATACCGCAGTTCTGTTCGTCCGTGCCATCCTTGCAGTCTTTGGAGCCATCGCATAGTTTACCAAGCGACACACACTCCCCAGAAGGACATGTGAACTGGTTGGACAGACACTTGCATCTCGTCTCGTCAGAGTCATCCAGACAACCATAGTGATCCCCATCACACGCAGAACTTTTCTTTATACACTGCCCATTGTCACATTGGAAGTAATCAGCACTTGGACATCGATATCCTGTTTCAGAGTTATATAGAACGTAATTTAACTTAAACAAACGTTATCTTTCATTTTTTGTAGTGTTTACATCAACCAAAAAAAGATCGCTGCGAAGGAAAATAAGCGCTTTCGGGAAGGCTGCATTAGAACAGCTTTTGTGTAAAAAATAGCTAAAGCAAGGGAAATTGATGTCGCTAAAAAAATTGCGCCATTGTATTCACGTTGTTGACAAAAATCAGTTAGATTTGCATCAAGTCAAGACATATCTAGACCAGCTTTATTTCACGTTGTTGAAAAAAGACTAGCTCTGCACCAAGTCAAGACATGCCATATCCAGACCATCAATTAGCTTTGCATCAAGTCAAGGCATATCTAGACCATCAGTTAGCTTTGTATCAAGTTAAGGTATATCTAGACCGTCAATTAGCTTTGCATTGACATATCTAGACTGATAATTAGCTTAAAAAATTAATCGGCAGTAGTTTGTATCAAGTAAGGACATATCCAGACCGTCAATTAGCTTTCCATCAGTCAAGACATATCTGTAGACCGTTATCAGGTCAAGAAACAATTATCTAGACTATCAGTCGGAGCTCGGAAAATTGTCGGATGTGGTGGGCAATTTTCAAAAATAAAGTTGAACAATTTCCAGAAAAATGGTTTTAGAAATGATATCAACTATTTAAAATTTTCGCAGTTTTGGGAATATTTAAAACTGAGTATAAGTTCGATTTAGTGAACTACAATTTAAATCATTCCTGTTGAAAAACGTTATTACGTTTTGTGTTATTACATTTCGCGTTTAATACTTGACTTTATTACATTTTGCGTCAAAAGTTGTTACGTTTTGCGGGATTATTACATTTTATTGCAAAAATTATTACATTTTACTTTACCATTACATTTTTTGGCAAAAGCTATTACATTTTGCATTTCTATTACATTTTGTGGCGTAACAACGTTGCCTTTTCAAATGAAATCAGAGGCTTAAATACAAAGTACCCAAAACACATTTCTAGAATAGACGAACCTGGCAGACTGTGTTTTGGACGTGTTCCGCACGCTTCTGTGACAATTTGTATTTCATCAACTGCGACATTTATTGTCCCGTTCAAAACCCCGCGCCCATCAAAGATAATCTGAAATTGAAAACACCTAAGTCAATACGCAACACAAATTATGGTACTTAGCAGCAGTAGTATTTGTAGTTCTTTGTTGAAGAGTTAATGAACCAGCTGGTTCGGAACTTTTGTTATTACAAACGATCAAAAGGGATTGTTGAGTAATTTCAGATAAAAATGTTTTGAAACAAAATACCTTAAAATCTTCGTTTGTTTTCCAATTCACTTGACCGCGTGACCAAGTATTGCCTTGATATCCTGCCAAGGTCCACAACAGGCTACTGGTCTGCTTGCTTGCTGTTTTTAGGTGTATCTTCAGGCTCGAGTCAGTTAGATTTGGAAGCAAGTATCTGAACTTGACACATAAACTGGTCCGTTCATACATAGACTTGCCTTTAATAAACGCGCTTTCCATCAACGCAGTGCCAGGTTCATCGTTGTAAAAGTACGAACCTAGAGGTGAAATGGTTTCTTTTATCAAATCAAGTCAAATCAACATCTTGAATTTTTTAGTATGCAAAATTAGAATTAAAAATAAACAATTTAGTCAATTCTAAGGGATTTTACAACAGATTAAGTTTAGAAATAACAGACAACTAACGCCCTAAGATAAAAAGCAAATCGGCAATTGATCATCAGCAAGATGTCCAAAAAAAGTAAAATGTACTCGATTTACAGTAACTGATTTGGTTCCACTGAATCATCCCAGACCAGCCTGAGCATTTTAGGAGCGGCCATCCACAACGTGACCAAAGCTGCTAAACAAACGTTAAAGAGAGATAAGGGAAACATCTTCTAGTAATGATCGTAACTTTCTGAGGCATCATAACAATAACCGACCTAACTAAAAACGTTTGAGTTTTTATATCGCAATCATGGCTATTGTATTTATTGTGTTGTAAGAAGAAAGGTTAAATCATCACTGTTATAGTAGTGTAGAAAACGTAATACGGTGTTAGTAAATTGTTGCTTTTCGAAATTTTTATGTTTAGCACAAGTGTATTCAGTGGGGTCTTCATAAAAGCTAACATACTTTGGCTTAATGCGTAGATAACTAGGAAAACCATGAAAATACATCCACGTCAGTTGCAATACCTTTAGATTTCGGAAACCTTTTCCATCCTATGGTCTTCCTTCCTTTGTTAGATCTGAGTAGCCAAGCGCACTGTCCGGAAGAAGAGTCGCATCTCCTCAAAGTATTTGCTGTTGAAGGAAATTTAATTAGTTGAAGGCATGAAGGACGGCCAATAGCCTTTTTATGGTTCGTAGATTGAACAGTCACTTGTAAGAAAGTACAAACGAGTTTTATTAGAGGTTACAGTTTAAAATAATGCGCTCAAATATTTATAAATATTCTGTGAGTTGCACATCAAACCGTGAATTGATACTATTTTACAAAATAATAATAAATTTCTACATTATGATTGGCCGTCACGATACAGAAAAGTGAAAATAAACTTTGATTGGCTATCAAAAGAGGATTATTTCAACAGGTGTTAATTTTGCTAAAACCTAATTAACGCCTTAAATCGTGCCGAAATAGTGCCGGGTATCGTGCTAATCCAGTTTAAGTAAATTATATAATTTTTACCACTGTATGATTAAAGCGGGAATTGCATGCCATGATTTGCTATCCCGATTCTCATTATGAAAAGGTATCAAGTCAGGCTGAAAATTTTGAGGTCTGACTGGCAATGCTAATATATAACAGGTGCTATTGGTGCTAAAACTTTTAAGTTTTAATTAAAACTTAAACTAACAGCTCAATTCCGCCCGATAAATCGTAGCACGTAAATCCCGCAACGAAAAATTCCAATGCAAGTTGCAGTAAATTAACATTTAGCCATATTCTCTTTTCGCAACGTACCACGCAACCTGATTAGTAACGTGTGTCGCAATTATGGGCGAAAGAGCCAATGAGAACAGAGCAATAACGTGAGATTGCGCCTTTTCAGCTAATTGTTTTTGTTTGGCAACAGCTGACATATCTAATTTTTTGTAGACCAAAACTTAATTGGGCTGCGAGTTGCAAAAAGAATAACTTCGTCTAACATATCACGGGCAACTCGAAATGTTTTGCTATCGTCAACATTACATTGCAAGTTGCAGAAAAATTTGCCTCGTGTAACAAACAGGATCTTCACTCGTTCAATTTATTCCTAATCGCATTCAAAGGTATCTGTTTACATATACTATAAATTGCATAGATCTCAAGCGATTTCATCTGTAGATTTATTCCAAACACAGTGCAAATATTAGGGCAGTAATTATGCACATTGTGTAAATCATGTTGGTTAACCAAACAGTAGAATAATGAATTATTCAATAAAGGAATGGCGGGAAACTTGCATTTCGTGCTCGCTTGATGTGTTGTAAAGTTCCGCGTTTGACGTTACCCGTCAAAACGGCAGAGGTAGAAATATTACCAAACCTTTTTTTTACTAAGGGCTGCAAAACATGTCAGTTTCGCTCCAAAACTACGATTCTTGGACTTTTGGTGAAGGTAGAGACAGCTTTATTGTCTTGGTAAACATCAACACAAGGAATTTATGGTAACGTTTGCCGTTTCGCCGGAGCTTAATCTCATTTGATAAAGAGATTTTAAAAGCACCGCGTGTAAGTGAAACTGCAAATGGCTGGAATGGAAATGAGACACTCGGGCAAAGGACTGAAAATGATACGTTTCAGAGATGAAATAAACTGTTGTATGTGTAGTCTAGTCCAACGGAAAATCAAGTTTATCCTACTCCCGTTTTCACGTTATACGTGGTGCTTAATCTCCTTAAAGGAGCAAAATAATAAAATTTAGTTACATAGAGAAATAGGGCAGCAAACAAACTGCAAGCAAACCATTTTTCTACTCCTAAACGCACGTCTCCAATCAATGTTAAGGTGTAGTTAACAATGATTTATTCTGCTCACCTTGAATGTTGAGATAACCAACCACTCTGGCAAGGGCTTTGTGTACAATAGATTCTTCTATGAAATAATATCGTATCTCCAGAAGAGAAAAACAAATCATATTCAATTACTTAATGTGTCATAAAGCTGTTTTTTCTCAAAAGATTACTTAAATAATAAACATGCTAAAAAGAAGCGTTTTTACGCCAAAAACCATTAAACTAACATGTGAAAACCGCATATTAAATACAGTGTATTTTTTGAACGAAATTTAGGAACCGTTTGTAACGCGTTTTCAGGAAAAGGGTCTTATCTGCTGCCTCAAACTAACTTGGATTTAGTGTCGGTTTGGCTTGTAGCTTCCCTAGTGTCAATGGGAGGGAGTCCCCTTTCCTGTTAACGTGTTAGATATTGAGGATGACAATTATCAAAATGTCATGGACTCTTGGCAAAAAGGGTGTTGTGTGATAGAGATAATCTAGGCTTGTCCTTTAATAATATGGCGTTATTTCAGTTCTGGCATTGCAGCTGCTGTACAGATGAGTGCTCTGGAATACGTTTCTGTGGCTTTGTGTGGTGGAGTTCGATATCTCGGCCTCGGTGAGAGGTACTGTAAATTGGGGTGTGGGCTGTAAGCTACATGCGCTATCAGTTTGTGCACAATTTTAACTGGTGCCGCACAGTGCGTTTAAGATAGTATGTAATATCTTGGACCTTTCCGTCTCTTGTCTTTCCTCTACAGTAGTTTGTTGTTGCTGCTGTTTTTGATTTATTGTTTCCCCCATTAAAGCTTAATAATTTTGACTGTGATATGTAGTTTTTAGAGACACATGCAGGACTCCCATACATAGCAGGTTTTTACGACTAAAGGGACTACCCTTTGTCCAATGAACAAATGTATCTTGATTGAGCTATGTTTTGAGATTACTACAAACTGTTTTTATAAGCTAGTAAAGTCATATTCAGTCTCGCCTGCATAACAATTTGAGATGGAGTTTTCAGTCCAGCTAATTCAGCTGTCGAGAGATATGAGGAGAGGGGTGAAGGGGGTCTGATTGAGGAGGAGGAGGTGATATAATTGAAAAGTGCCAGTGCAGGGTGTAGATGTACAGCAGGTTCACAGCTTTGAGCAATGAAGAATGTTGGTGGAACTTAATGTGGGATATTGTTTTAGATTACTGATTTCGAAAATTCTGATCTTTCTTTTTGCCAGGCCCTTTAGATGTCTTGGGAGTACCTTAACATGTAGCCCCTTTTTCATGAAAGGGGTCTCCCTTCTGTCCCAAGCTGGCTTGGAATTGATTCTCTATTCTCCTTTCCTGATAACGCGTTAGACAGTCATACAAGACGTGTTGAAAATCGCACAAGCTACGTAAGGCCAGATATTCCTGAAATTTGAAGCTAATGCTTAAAATGTCCACTGAAGCTGTTTTTCTTTGGACTTTCGATTTAAGACATGTACCTTCATTCTGTAATCTCCTGGCTGAACCACTGTGTCGATGGTTGCGTTGAAGAAATGTTCCTTACAGTTTAACTGTAACAATGGATCGACCTTGAATGTTTGGTCAAGTGCCTCAAACAATAACTTAATAGGACAATTGGGGCAGTGCACTCCACGACAACAAAATCTGTATAAAGCTAAAAAATTAATAACATATTGGTTAACTCATTCATTGACAGTCGAAAGTCTGCAATTATATTTTCTTGTTGTTATTCTTGTCCGGCTGTAAGTACAATTCGCTGCGTTTCCGGGAGTTCGAAAACACTTCGTTAATCGTTAGGGCAGCATGGAGACTAGTGAGATTGGTTTTAAATGACTTCTAGTTTCCTGATTTGTGCAAATAAAATGATGCTATGAGGCTGAACTTATCAAGACTATGGGCAAGATATTTAACGAAGTCTAAACCAGAGACGAAGTACAACTATTGATAGAAGGTTGGTATTTGGACAATGTTTAGGTGGCCCTAAAGCCTAAAGCGGACTTAAACGTTGTTTTTTGAAACGGCTTCCTCTCTAACTCTCGTTCGCACAAAACACAATATCCTTCCCAATACGTATTAACACGAAGAGAGTCAGATACTCGAGTGAAAACAGGTCATACAATCGAGTTGGCTTTTCCTCCCACTATTTTGACTGTTCATCGAAATCTGGCACAATTCTCAAAAAATATATGGTTTCCATTTTATTTGAGGTTTAACGATAGAACCAATATTTTCCCGGGAAGTTTATCGGCGTATAAACATGTGGTGAATCAGGACTAGAAACATATTGAGTAAACAAAAAGTGGGAGAGCGAAGATATTTGTGGCTCTCATGTTAGCGTCTAGCTTTTCTGTATTACATTAATTGGATCATCTTTTACCAAAAAGTTTGGAATTATCTTTACTCTCGCTTCGAGTTCTTGAATAATATAATAAAATAGGAACTTATTCTGAGTTCTGTGTTGACAGAACTATGATTAGTCACAAATATTATTTAACAACTTAAGACTGCATGTGTCAAAGAATGAACTTTATTATATTATACAAATCTTGGTAATTATTCCACTGAACCTGATATTTGTAGTCGGGACCCAACTTCCAAGGTTAGGTTTTGCTTGACGGAAGTGAGGCGAAAGTCGACATAGCTAGTGCCTGAAAGATAATTACGATTTACACTCAATACGGGAGATCCAAAAGACTGTTTGTGCCCTGCCCTAAACAGTAACTTAATCATGGTTTACACTTGTGAGATAAACATACGCGTATAAACTGCGGTAAGGCGATAAGGTGGCTCAATCTGATACCTGCCAAGTTTGAACACGAAAGACACCGTTGTAAGAAATAAACCAGGACATCAACACTTGCACTTTTGCAAGAGATAGATTAAAGTCTTATTTAGAGTGAGTCTTATTGATACCGGAGTTACCACAGTAAAGCAGTGGCATCATCGTCATTTTCCTTAAAAACATAATTAAACGTTCATTTCAGAGACAATTTAGGATCAAAGTTTTTGGTTCTTAAAGTCAAGCAAATCAAACTTACGTTTGCTATGCTAGACAAAATATATTTGATGCCTGCATTGTTATTTTATGTCTTAAGTGCCCTACATCAAAAGATAAAAGTAATCCGTTTGTTCCACTGATTTCCAATAACTGATATGAACGTAAACAATATTTATATTCGCTCTTTTTTTCATAACGTTTCTTTATGTTTTTTGTTAAAAGGGAAACTATCACTATAAGAATAGCCACCATCTGCTTCCAATGCAACTGAATAGGTATAAAGCAAGCAGATTAAAGCACTTTTTGTGTACTTGAGGCCGAAAGTTTTCTGCACTTGTTCTGGGAATGTAGTCTATACGCAAACGTACTGGAATGAACTAGCTGGAAGAATTTTTTGTTAAACAGAAGACTAGACACTCCCATAACTTTGCCAAATCTTGTCTAAGTTTAATGGCAGTCAATCAATCAATCGCAATATATCCATGTACTATTTTTGGGTAACTTTTTTACTTAAATGTTCAATCTAAATAGCGTTTATGCTACAATAAGCGCTTTAAACTTAAATTTGCGAGAGGTACAAACAACAGAAAAACAAGTAGCAAGAAAAAGCCACTGTATAGGCAGTTTTAACAAGAAATTTTAAAAAGTTAAATCAAAGTCATCTGCAGCTAAAGTTGTGTTTACAGTGAGTTAGATATGCAAGTGTAAACAATATCTACTATACTGTACTTTACTTGTTATATTACTTTTTCTGTTTTATTTGCTTTTATTGTTGTAACGATTTAATTACGTATATCTAATAAAGATAAAAAAAAAGATAACAGTACTAATAATGGAAATGACAATTACTATGACTATGATCACGACCACGACCACGACCACGACCACGACTACGACCACGATCACGACAATGACCACGACAATGACCGCGACCACGACCACGACCACAACCACGACTACGA